>JAZHGK010005202.1:0-15076 GCA_037855215.1 Waitea zeae
TCTTCCTCCTCGTCCTCGTCCTCCGACCACTCGTCCTCGGTGAGTCCGGGGACGTCGGTCGGGAGCGCGTCGGGAGAGAGGTAGCGGCGGTAGTAGCCGGCGAGGAACGCGCGGAGCTCGCGCGGCATGCCGAGGTAGGCGGCCGTGCGCGCGAGGCCGTCCCAGGAGACCCTGCCGGCGGCGAGGTGGTCCTCGAGGAGCGGGGTCGAGCGGAAGTAGCACCAGTGGACGAGCAGCTGGAACGCGACCGGGTCCGGGACGGGGAAGAAGATCTTCGGGTGGTCGGCCGCGCAGGGGAGGACGCGCGGGCGGAGGGCGGGCGCGAGCGAGCGCGTCGGGAGGAGGTGGAGCGGGGACGCGCCGGCGAAGAGGGCGCGGAAGAGCGACGAGTGCGCGGAGAGGTAGTCGACGTGCAGCTACAAACGCAGGGAGAAATTGCGGAAATTAGTATGGAATGGAAGGAAACGAGTTTCTTTTTTGTGGCGGAGCGTATTCTTACCTTCAAGACCAGTGGTGGCGAGCAGGGCACGGCAGGCTCTGTGGCGCGGCGGGCGAGGTTGCTGGTGCCGGGTGCGAAAAGTCCAGGAGTGTAGACGTGAGAAGTCGGTACGATTCGTGATGGTCGTCCGAGAGGAATGACTGTAGAAGTGGGTCAGAAAAAAAAAAAGCTGACACAAACAAAAACAATCGACGACCACCACCACCACCACAGCGACGGCGATGAGGAAGATCGTTGTCGACGACAGATGCTTACCGATGGTGCAGTCGGCCGTGTCGGGTTTGTTCCAGTAGTGGGGTGCGAGAGTGCGGAGCTGGTGCAAGACATACGGCAGGGGGACGTCCGCTAGCGCCGGGGGCGGGAATTGCCGGGGCGCAAAGGCCATCCGAGGGCGGGCAGGGGCGAGGGCGTGAGTGTCGTTTGGAGGCGTCGGCGGGGGCGTCGGCGGGGCGAGGGGAGAGACCAGCAGGGCGGAGTCGGCGGCGGTAGTTGGCGCTCTCTTCGCTTGGGCCACGGCTGCCTCGCTGGGACGACGGCCCTCGATCCGGCGGGGGCGGCGATTGTCGACGGCTTTTGTATGTGGGTAGGGACACATGTTATTATAGTTGATGGGCGAAAGAGGGGGGGGAGGTGTGGGTGAGTTGTGTGTGTGTGGTGGAAAAAAAGGTTCGCGCTAATTGTTCTCTGGGATCGCTGGGCTCTCTCTTCACCCCACGACTACTTTGGGTGGGCCCTGTGTCGTGTGGGACGTGCGTGCGGGGCTTGGGCGTGTGTGCGGTTGGGTGAGCCTCGGCTTTGGTGTTAATTTGGAGATCACGTAGGGTATGTAAAGGGGTTTGGACCGGAAGGCTTTGGCTCGTTCTCAGACGCGACAGGACCGTTTCTGGCAGGCGCGGCCCAGGAATACGGAGAGCTTTTTGTTCTCTTTCCCCTGCGGCACCCGGAGAGAAGCTGTACGGAGTGTGTGGTGTGGTTTGTGCCGCACCGCTCTCTCTCGTTCAGCTTATGAGGTCAAGTGGCTGGTCCGGGGGGGTGGTCGGTCGGCGGTCCTGCTGCCGATTTTTGAAACGAAATCGACCGGGGGAAGGAATGAAGATTAATAATAAGAGCTGTGCTATACGAGATATTTGGAAGAGAGAGTGGTTGCGTGAGTTGGGAAATATTTGGTTAGGTGCCAGCAAAGATTTAAACGGCTGCCCTCTTAGGGGGGCACTAAACAGGGGAAACAGCGAGAGAAGGGGGGGGACTTCAGTTTGATCGTCGTCAGTTAGGCCGAAAGACAATAAGGTCGTCACCGCCGCCTCTAGGCCACACGGCTTCGGTCGAAATCTGATCTCTCATACGTAAAGAAATCAAAACGCGCCTCGAGGCCATCTCAGATGCCGCCACTGCTACTTACGACCATCACACATCTCTCACCCGAAACACACGTCCCGCCCTCTCACTACTCTCTGAAATCTTCATACGCCGCTACCGTCTCCCGCGTATTCGTATAGACGCCATAATTGCACCGTTCTGTGAGTTTCTCCCTCCCCTCCCCCCTTACTCCTCGGACGTACTGGCAACCCTCCCCCCCCACGCTTCATTTCTGCCAGATCGGACAGGAAAGATTTCGCGGGTCGTTAGCGTCGATCCCCCCGAGTGATCGCAAAAAGAACTAGGAAAGAAATGACAGCGTCCCAACATATCGGTTCCGGTTGCGGTCCATGTGATGGGTAAGGCAATCATTCTCTGGGAGACGACGGTCCATCCCAAGGGCAAGACCAAGGGCACGACCACAGCAATCAAGAGACGTCGAACTTGTCCATCGTCTACGAAACGGGCGTGTCGCGACATCTGACACGCATGGACGTCCCTCCATCCCGAAAAAGTGATGCTCTCACTCCGACTTTCCTGTGCAGGGAGTGTTCGCCGCGGATGAAGCATCACAGAGTGATGTCTCTCATGATACGCATCGCTTCTATCGTCAGCCGCGGTGTGAGAAAGCGAGTCGATCCACACGACGAAACGGGAAGCGTCTTTCAGTTCGAAAAAGACAGGCTCTCCCCATGTTCTCCGCCAGAAGTCTCAGAACGAAGAAAACATTCGTCCGCGCGGAGCGAGTGCGACCGCAGATTGGGGGGGGAGAAGCCGCACTCCGACCTGGTGACCCTTGTGGGGGGGGACGCGGAACCGCGCGCGCGCGTCCTTCTCTCTCTTCCACCCTTCCTCGGCATCTGACCGGAGAAGTTCCTGGAAATGGCGTTCTTGCCTATCTGGGTGGAGACGGAACCCCTGCGGTCAAGCGTTTTTGCGGCCGCATGTATTCATCCGGGAGGAGTATGACGACGCGCTTGATGATCGCAAACCACCCCCCCCCATTGTGCGGAGTCGGGAGCTCGGCCGCAGTCTCCCGACGCAATGAAACTAAGGCAAGGAGGCGGCGGCGGTGTACGTGCCATTTTGAACCCATTGTCGCAGACGTTTGACAAAAAAAAAGAGACAGAAAAAAATGGAGATATACCGCTATCTGCGTCCGATCTTTGGGCCGCACCGCCATGCGCGGATACTAGAGAACGCCTACAAACCGACCCTGTTCGTCGCTGACGATACGCATCTTCGATTTTCGAGCGCTCCCTATTTTGCCCTTCATGTCACCGAAAATGAAACAAGCAAAATGGCGATGCGTGCAATCTCTTCCGATCAGGACCACGCCACACGGAACATGACGCCGCAATGAGATCTGAAAGTGGTGAGCGAGCAGCAAATATGTGCGTGGGCCATGTGCTAGTGGAGTCGGCTTGGGGGGAGCAAAAGAGATTATTCCATTCCAGCGACCCAAAACAAGTGCACAGCGATGGGTTCGGATCCCCAACAAGTTTAGCACGAAGAGGTATTGTTAGGAAGTGCGAGTATGGTAGAGGGCATGGCTACTAGTACAGGATGACGAAGAATAAATGAACGATACAATAACGTCCTAGAAGCGCAGAGCGTGAATAGCGAAAAAAAGAGTGACTGAGTGAGTGAGAACCGAAGAGCGCAATGGAGAGCGAGCGAAAAACCACCGCCTCCACAGAGAGAGAGAGAGAGAGAAAGAGAGAAAGAGAGAAAAGAGGGAATCAGAAGTACTCCTCGGGCGTGTGCAGCGAGGACCCTCCGAACGGCTCGTCGTCGATGTCCATGAGATCGACGTCGTCGGTATCGTAGCCCTCGTCGCTGTCCAAATCGTCGTCACTCTCGATCTCATCGTCGAGGTCGTCGTCGTCGTCGGACGCGTTGTCCCTCAAAAACTCCTCCGCGCTCTCGAAATCGGTGAACGTCGTCGCGCAGACGACGACCCGATCCTTCGGTACCCGCCTGTGCGCCCGGCGCCCACCCTTGGCGCCATCGCTCGGCCGGAGGTCCTGCTCGCGGAAGAACTTGAGGACGTGCATGCGTCCGACAAAGGGGCTCCGCTCGTCCCCCTCCTCGAGCGGCGCGCCCGAGACGACGTCGTGGGTGGGGCTGAGCATCGGGAGCGGGTGCAGCGTCGCCTTCCACGGGCCGTACACCCGCGTGCCGTTGCGCGGACCTTGGGCGTAGATCCGGTGCTCGAGCGAGACCGCGCCCTGCGGCCATCGGAGCGCGAGGAGGGCGATCCAAGTCTGTGGCTGTCGGAGCTTCACCGGCGGGCGCTTCACGCAGGCACTGGTCTGCGAGCGATGGGGATGGCCGAAGTTGACGGTGATGCTGGCCAATAAGGGGTTGTGCCGCAGGTTGACGTGCAACATAATCTCGGCTGCCAAGGATGAACAAAAAATAGAAGAAAATGAAAAGATTATGTCAGAAATGGCTTCGTTCCATTGATGAACGGGAGAGAAGGAAAAAAAAGGGTCTCATTTTCCCCTCAACCGAGGCATCGTCATCGCGAAATGAAACGCCGAGAGGGAAAGAAATAACAAATGAGGGAGCTAAAACTCACCCGCACACGTCTCCATCTCATCCAGATCGCCTTCGAAAACGAGGCGCTCCAAGTTCGGGAGGTTGCCGAGGAGATACGCGAACAGGTACACCTCGTCCGGGTGCAGTGCGCGGCCGAGGCGGAGGGCAGAGACGCCCACGAGGACGCCCGCCCGCGCGACGTTGAGGAGGTTCAGGTGGGTGACGTCGAGCGTCGCGATCTCGTCCAGTGCACGGCCGTCGATCTCATCTCTCGCGGCGAGCACGTCCCACTCTTGAGTGGCGCATACGGTCCGATTGCATGCCCAGGGGGGTGGGAGGGTAGTGACAGGAGCCTCTTTGTAGAGAGGCATGGGGACGATGGGGGCTGCGTCGTACATGGCGGGAGGGGTGGGGGAACAGGAGGAGAAGGGAGTGTGGGTATTTGCTGAGAGACACGAAGGAGGGTGGAAAGAAGGTCGGGATTAGCGCCCGCCGCGGATGCTCACGAAAGGGGAGTCCGGACACACCGATGGATTATATAAGGAAATGCGAAAGGTCACACTTTAGGCGTAGTGTGGGCCGGGTTGAAATGGAAACCTTGACCAAGAGGTTGTTTCCGGATAAGGCCTTTTTTTCGAAGTGTGGCACACAACTAGTGCCGAGGTATGAGAAGGAGGTAGTGGTATGTAAGGGGAAGGGGAGAAGCAGGGAGGGGGGATGATGAGGTAGATTTTCCTCGCAAGGGCTGGGGAGGGCCGGCCGAGAGCCCTTTTTATGCGAGATATGTGGACAATGCCCCGGAGCAAACGTGCACGCGTGTCGTCAACGGATCGACCGCAACGAGTCGGGTCGGGTCGCGCGGCCCTGGGCGGAGTGGGCGAGAGGAGTTTGGGAGGGAGGGGCGTGGGCGGCACGCAGTTTCTTTTTTTTTTTCTTTCTTTCTTTTGTCGTGCTGATGAGGACAGCAAGCGATAGCCTGGGTAAGCGGCGCGTGCAGATTCGTGCTAGTAGACGGCCAGCAGGAGCGGACGGGGGAACCGCACGAATGGGCGGGTATCGTACGAGATGTGTGGGTAGGAACACGGGGCCCCCCTTTGCTTTATGATATAACGCAGCAATTCCCGGCCTGCCACGCGTTCATACGGAAACACGCGCGAGCTAATTTCCGGACCTATGAACGCCAACTTGGGTGGGGGAGGGTGAAGGGGGAGGTACGTAGTGGCCAGCCCAGAAGCGCGGTCCGGCCGTACACGAGGCTGCCTGCATACGCACTGCAGGCACAGCGTGGAGAAACTCCCAGAATGTGATCCTCGAGGCCAGCGACACCGCCAATAAAGATTTCTGTGTTGTCTTTTGAAAGAGAAGAGTTCGAATAGTTTGATGCCCCATGGCAGTGAATATCAATGCACACAGAGGTAACAGCCTCCCTACTCGCCACTCCGCTGATCTCCATGGCTTGCAACAAGTAGCAAATATACTTGAATAGTATGAAACATTGCTTATCGTGTAGTAACGGGCAAATCAGGACCGCGCCTCCAATGTTTCATCTTAGGCCGCCGCGTGGGCGTAGGCGCGCTCGTCGCATGGCAGCCGGAGCAAAAAAAAGTGTGACGACCGGATCGTGTTGCCCGGCAACTGACCATGTCCCATGGGCCTAAGAGTAGCAAGCTACTGTTCGCTTAGCTAATGCTTTAAGCGAGTTGTCTCAAGGGCCCACATATACAAAAGGTAAGTATGTGGGCTAGAGCGAGAGGAAATTCACCACGTGGTAAAACGTGGCTTAAAAGGAGTCAACAGGCAATCGGAAACGGGATGACGAAAGGCAGAGCTAAGCGTTGCTCGCTGTCCGTGGCGGGGCCAGGCGGAAAAACACGTCCGGTCTACTGACCCTAGCGTAAGGATGCCGACAAAGGCTGCACAAAGGCAAAGCCTCGTGGGCCTCCTGCCCTTTGATCACATTCTCTAAAAATGACCTCATGCCCATTCATGTGTGTTCTCTATCGTGCGAGCGATTGAATTTTGGTGTAGCGTACTGACATACAGCGCACGTCTAGGAGAAATGTAATTAGGGCCCATGCATATCCCCCTCTGACAACAACAATAACGACCAGCTTATGCCGACGAACCCATCTCCTTCGCGAGCTGCTCCGCCTTTGTCTTCACGTCGTCAATGGTACCGACCATGTAGAACGCCGACTCGGGAAGAGAGTCATGCTGGCCCGAAAGGATCTCACGGAAGGAGCGGATGGTGTCCTTGAGGGGCACGAGCTTTCCCTCGAAACCAGTGAAGACCTGCGCGACTTGGAAGGGCTGCGACATGAAACGTTGGATCTTGCGCGCGCGTTCGACAGTGAGCTTGTCCTCCTCAGACAACTCGTCCATACCCAGGATGGCAATGATATCCTGGAGAGACTTGTAGTCCTGAAGGATTTTCTGGGTCTGGGTGGCGACCTCGTAGTGCTCGTGGCCGACAATACGGGGGTCAAGCATACGTGACTTGGAGTCGAGAGGGTCGACAGCGGGGTAGATACCGAGCTCGGCAATCGAACGAGACAACACAGTAGTGGCGTCCAAATGCGCGAAAGTGGTGGCCGGGGCAGGATCCGTCAAATCGTCGGCGGGCACGTAGACGGCCTGCACGGAGGTAATCGAACCCTTCTTGGTGGTGGTGATACGTTCCTGCCTATAGAAGATGTTAGAACATAAAATAAACGTATAAAAAGACGTAAAAGACGTACATGGCACCCATGTCCGTCGAGAGGGTGGGCTGGTAACCGACAGCGGATGGGATACGACCGAGAAGCGCAGACACCTCGGAACCGGCTTGAGTGAAGCGGAAAATGTTGTCAATGAAGAGCAACACATCCTGGCCCTCCTCATCACGGAAGTATTCCGCAATGGTGAGACCGGTGAGCGCGACACGGGCACGGGCACCCGGGGGCTCGTTCATCTGACCGAAGACGAGTGCGACCTTAGAGTCACCCTGGAGGTTGATGACACCAGTCTCAATCATCTCGTGGTAGAGATCGTTACCCTCACGGGTACGCTCGCCGACACCGCAGAAAATGGAGAAACCACCGTGTGCCTTCGCGACGTTGTTGATAAGCTCCTGAATCAATACAGTCTTTCCGACACCAGCACCGCCGAAGAGACCGATCTTGCCACCACGAGCGTAGGGCGCAAGGAGGTCGACGACCTTAATACCAGTCTCGAGCACCTCAGCGGTAGTCGACTGATCAACGAACGCTGGAGGATCTGCGTGAATGGGAAGCATCTTGACACCCTTGATAGGCCCGCGCTCATCAATAGGCTCGCCAATTACGTTCATGATACGGCCGAGGGTGGGCTTGCCAACGGGAACGAGGATAGGAGCGCCGGTGTCCACAACCTTCTGGCCACGGACGAGACCCTCGGTACCATCCATGGCAATAGTGCGGACTGTGTTCTCGCCAAGATGGGCCGCAACCTCAAGAACGAGCACACCGCCATTGAAATCCTGAACGTGGAGTGCGTTCAAAATCGGAGGGAGAGCCTCAGTATCAAACTGGACATCAACGACGGCACCGATAACAGTCTTGACGGATCCCGTGATGCCCTTTGCCTCAGTCGCGTAGGTACGGGCTAGATAAAACAATGCTATCAGAGAACTAATCCGATTGCGTCGCACATATTCGATCTAAACGCACCAACGGGAGCCGGTGCGCCAACAGGGCGTGAAACCGGCGCACGCTGGGTGCTCGCAGGTTTTGCCCAAGCCGCCTTAGCGAGCGCCGGAGCGGCAGTGGAAAGGCGCGCAGCGCGCTGGGCGTTCTGTGCGGCCCGGCGTGTGATGCGAGTGACGCCGCGAGAAGTGAGCATTGTTGTAGTCTCCGGCGACGACGACGAAGGAGGATTGTGTGTAAGAAAAGGCCAACGACCGGCGACGATGTAGGGGACGCTTTTTCAACTCCGCTGCCTCCGACTCTTTCCGCTGAGTCAGGTGACAGATGTACCCCGCTCCATATCTCAATGATAATCCCCCCGCATCCGACCCTGTTTCATTCATTTTCAGGTTCAGTCGGGGTTTACTGGAGCAACTTGGTAAAAAATACAGGGAAGAAAGGTGGTCACATGTTTCAGATAGCATAGCAAAAAGAGAAACTTTGCAATACGTTAAAAGGAGGTAGAGTACTATAACCTTTGATTCTTCTGCGAGGCCTGGCAGGGATTATGTATCTCGGCCTGTGGGTGCTTCGGAGAATGGGTCGTTTCAGCAACAAGTCGTATATGTTTATAACAACACCACAATCGCTCAATTAGCAGAAGATGTTTTTAGTCATCCGTAAATTTAATACTATGGCTTTGCATCTGAAAGGGCAAGCAAAACTTAGCATGAGCTGCAATAAACTTATATCTATGCTCACCGTAATCATACCACCTCTGTATGCTCCCTTCTTCTTCTTGTTCTTTTCTTTACGGAAGCCGGCACCACGGGTGACAATGAGATCCGCGCTCGCTCGGGAACCGTAATCTCCTTCAGTTCCACCCTTCGCATCGTAACGGTTGTCCATCAGACGTTCATGGGCAAATGAGACCGAGTCCGTCTTTACACGCTGGAAAGGGGTGTTTACTTTGCGTCCGTTTCCATTGGCCTTTTTAGCTTTTGAAGCGCTGGCAGCGCCTACAGCCTCAGCAGTAATACTAGTCATGGTCGCCGACACTGCACTCCCGGTATTCGTCTTAAGCTTCTTTGTCACAACTGTAGTGACAGGTGCAGACACAATCTCTTTCTTAAGGCCCTTTGACGAAGCTGAATCACCCTCGCTATCTGATGACGAGGAAGAGGAAGATGATTCCCGAGCACGCTTGCCCAGTGTTCCTGCAGGTGCTGGCTTTGGCTTCGCAGCCTCGTCATCAGAGCTTGAATCCGAGTCTGAGTCACCGGAACTGGAGCTACTAGACGCAGCTTTCTTTGTTATTTTTGTGGCAGGAGGTGCATCGGAGTCGGAATCCGAGTCGGAATCACTAGAGCTAGAACTGGAACTTGATGGCGCCTTTCGCTTTTTTGTCTCTGTTATTGCTGCCACCGGCACTGCTTTAACTGGAGGATTTGAATCCGAGTCCGAGTCCGAATCCGAGTCTGAGTCTGAACTCGACGAGGATTTTGATGAGTTGGGAGCTTTTTTGTCTGTAGCCTTAACCTGCTTGACTTGAGCCGTGGCAGTGGATTCATCGCTGCTTGAGTCGGATTCAGAGTCACCCGAGTCTGAGTTGGCACCATTGGGAGACGTGGAAGAGTGCAAAGTATCGCTAGATAAACGAGGAGACGCTGCCTTGGCTATGGAAGTAGGTGTTGGCTTTTTGGGGGGCGAGCTCGTCTCGTTGTCTGTGCGCGGAATTAGTCCATGCAAATTTCTTGGATAAAGCATTACGAGACGCACCTGAGTCAGAGTCAGATGAATCGGAGTCGGACGAACTGCTGGAAGAGCTCGACGATGTAGCGCTCGCTAACACGACTGTTTAAGTTTATGGTTAGAAAGCAAAAGCAAAGTAGCACTCACGCTGTGCAACGTGTTGCCTATTCACTTGTGAAGTCTTGGATTCAGACTCTGATTCACTTGAAGCTACATGGGTGTGAAAACAGGCTTTAGTAACAGTAGGAGATGGCTCACTAACATTCGGAGGAGCTAGAGCTTTCGGAGCTTGACTCATCCCTAAAATAAGAGTCAACTTCTACATTCACAACAAACAAAATGAACTCACGATGAATCTGAATTTGTAGCATCCACCTTGCCTACAGGAGCCTTTGCTTGTGCCATTCTCCATTGATCCACAATTTTTCCAAGGTCGTGCCCCTCGGTGTGCTTTTCATCTACGAGGCCTTTGGAAGCCTTCTTGACCGCTTCAGCAGCCTTAGTATGGCCCTGTTTGACGAGAAAGGCGTAAATGTGCGAGTAGGTCGCTAAGCGATGGCCATTGTTAGTTATTTGTTATACCTCTGAAGAGCAAGTAGCAGTTTTACAACCTTCGAGATTGGACGAAGTGGATGTCTCCATGTCCCAGCTAGGAACTGTCTGGACTCGGGGAGAAGAAATGAAGGCAAGGAGCAAAAAGCAACACAGCCACACGGAGTAGCGCTTACTTGCTGTTAGGCGCTGGTCAGTCACGGTCTCCGATGTCTATGGATCATCGACACCAGCTTGTCCTTCCGACTCCTCGGCGAACCTCTTTTGCATCCCTCCAAAGGGTATTTCTCGCAAGCTACCTCTACCCAACTTTCCACCTGGAGCCTACTTCGTCACATGGCGTCTCTCTCTTTCTCAGATATCAAAGGCATTGACAAGGCCACCGGCAAGATCGATGGCTCTGGACTGCGCATTGCCATTGTTCACGCCAGGTGGAACAAACCCGTCATCGAGGCGCTCGTCTCAGGCACAGTTGCCAAACTCAAAGAGTCAGGCGTAAAGGAGTCCAACATTGTTATTGAATCGGTACCAGGTAGCTACGAACTGCCGTTTGCAGTTCAGCGGTATGTTGTTTTTCTATTCGTTCGTCTACCTAGTCTGATAAGTGCACCGCCCATATTTCTAGTATCATTGGAGGTTCACACGTTCAAGCTGGCGCAACTGCGACCGATCTTCTTGGCGGCCTTATACCTTCACGCACGGGTACGCCTGCCCTCGGGAGCTCAGGCTCCGCAGCACCATCGGTGAACATGCCCTCTGCGCCGTTTGACGCAGTGATCGCAATCGGCGTTCTCATCAAGGGTTCGACGATGCACTTCGAGTACATTTGCGAGTCTGTGTCCCATGGGCTCATGCGCGTGCAGCTAGACTCGGGCATTCCTGTCATATTTGGTGTCCTTACTGCGCTTACAGACGATCAAGCGCTTGAACGGGCGGGGATTGGCCGTGGAGATGACAAGGGCCATAATCATGGGGAGGATTGGGGACTCGCTGCGGTAGAGATGGCATCGCATACACGTCGTTGGAGCCAGGGCAAGTTTGCGTGAAATTGCCTCTACTAAGAGGAAGAAAACAAATGATAGCACATATGTATCCATAACAAATAAACGGGACTATGAGATTATCGAATCTGCCTGTAACTCTTCAAACTTCCGGCGAGCTAGCTGTATGTTCATCTTAAGCGCAGCTGTCTCTGTAAACTATGTCAGCGTTACTAAAATCCATGTACCAAAAACGCAACATACCAATGGTGGGGTCATGTACGATGACCAATACATGCATATTCTTGGTAAGCTCATCCAACACTGCAGTAAACTCGGGAAACTCGAATTCTAGAGCGCGGAATTCAACCCGCATGCGCGATGATGCATGTTTGAATGCCTTGATAACCTCCGATGTACGCTCATATCGCGCTGGGTCGAGGTGATGTCGCTCGGCAAGCGTGAGCGGTCGGTTCGGAGAGGTCACTGCCGACGGGCCGGAGGAAGATGTAGAAGGAGCAGCGTTACTTAACACGCTTGATGTTGACTCAGATAATGTGGTGGAAGCGGTAGGTGACATGAGAGTTTCTGGCGTATCACCGCCGCCAGCATATTCTTCCGTATCTTCACCCGGCGGCACCGATGACGTCGCAACCACCAGAAAGGTTGTGCGCTCAAATAATATAACTTCTGTTGCACTGCATACTTCTGCAAATGTTGTGAGGTGTTTAGAGAGAATGGCGGCGTTTGGTATGAGAGAATTGACAATGCGCGACCATGCCTATAGAAGTGATACCATTCATTAGCACGAGAAGTTAGTTTGTAGAAAAATAGCATGTTGACACCTTATACAAAGACTCGTCGAATATACTTGTTCCAAAAACGGTCATCTTCAAGCCTGGTGCAGCCGAGGCGCCTTCCTTGAGTAGCTCTGAGCGCTTGCGTTTGAACACGGAATCCTTATTCGCTCCGGCTAAATCCATCTTGTGAACGAGGAGAAAAACCGATGCTGCAGGGCTATACTTGCGCAGCGCATCAACACAGCGACGAAAGTAATCAAGGTCGGAGGCAAGTTCACGCGACTGCAAGTCAAAAACATAGATGAGCACTCCAACATTATAGAAAATAGTTGCAGCCTGTGTTGAGAGGTATGACTGCATGAACGAATCTTGACCGCCACAATCCCAAAGGTTGAGGATAAGATCCCCAAGAAAGCGTACATGGTTTTGCTCAACATCAATTGTCACGCCCAAGCGAGATGTCAACGACGCCGGGTTGTTTGAACTATTGTCCTGGCATGTCTCAGCATAAAAGGCGTGAGAGGTTTGATCGGCAAACGCACAAGATTAGGGAACGCATGGAAGTCTTGCCCGAGCCTGAGGCTCCCATAAGGAGCACCTTTTGCTTCATGCCGGAGCACAATTGGTTAAGTCCAATAGTTGTTTGCCGTGTTTGCTGCCGGGTAGGTATGGTTCTTAGCCGAGGTGACGCACAGCAAGGTGAAGGTTAGAGTTGAAGGGAAGTAAGCAAAATAAGCGCACAACAGACGCCCACTAAACTCATGTGGTGCTCTGGGCCGAGAAACGCCGACGGCATCTCTTTCACGATCAGCTACCAGTCAGCGGCCATGCATAAAATGTCCTGCGATAAGCAACCTGACACGTACACCTCACTTGCTTGCTCACGATACGTTTAACCATTGAACTGCCAGCACCTTTTCACAATCTAGAATGAATTCACCATTAACTTTGTTTTACGGCTCACTTGTGACTCCTCGATCACTCACTGCGTATGCTGCTCTCCCTGAAGCTTTAGTTGCTGTTGGTCATGATGGCAATATTGCTTGGCTTGAGGAGGATGTTCCTGTACATGAACTGCAAAATGTTCTCATTAAGCACGGCATTGCCTTGGAGGAAGGGCGCACGCTATTAGTCGAGCTCAAGCAGGACGAATTCTTGCTCCCAGGCTTCATTGATACCCATACAGTGAGTGTGGTTTAACTACCATACATTCGTTGCTAATATAACTTCTGAACAGCATGCACCGCAAGTACCAAACATAGGAAGGTATGGTAAGCCTTGTTGAACTTTCAACAGCGTATTTACGAGATATTCCGTTCCATACAGCGGGCAGCAGTATGAGCTACTCGATTGGTTGAAATATGTTACCTTCCCTATGGAGGCTCGCTTTGCAAACACTGATTTTGCGCGTAATACTTACACACATGTTGTTCGACGAATTATTGATGCCGGAACAACAACGTGTTGCTATTATGGCACACTTCACTTGGAGGCCACCCAAATCTTAGCTAAGATTGTTCACGCCCATGGTTCGATCTAATGCTTCTTCACTTCCCTATATTCACGCTCAAATATTGCTCAACAGGTCAACGGGCATTTGTGGGTGTGCGTCAGACAGATTAATCGTCTCAAAACTTGTAGCTGAACCTCTTTTTCCCAGAAATGTAACATGAACCGCGAATCCGAGGATTACGTTGAGCCATCTACGGCTGCATCTCTCGATGCAACAAATGCACTCATTAAACACATACGCAGCATTTCAGGGGAAACCTATTCACCATCTCATACGCTTGTTCATCCAATTCTTACACCACGCTTCGCGATCTCTTGCACCTCAGACCTTCTGGATGGGCTGGGATCGATAGCCGCATCAGACAAAGACCTCCGCATTCAGACGCATGTCTCTGA
Source organism: Waitea zeae (assembly GCA_037855215.1). Lineage (NCBI taxonomy): Eukaryota > Fungi > Basidiomycota > Agaricomycetes > Corticiales > Corticiaceae > Waitea > Waitea zeae. Next base: position 14,033 of record JAZHGK010005202.1, read on the forward strand.
AAATGCGGGAGAAGTTAATCGCACTCGCGAGCTTTTTCCAAACTCAACATCATACACATCCGTATATGACGATCATGGACTTCTCCGCGATAATACTATACTTGCACACGCAATTCACCTTACTCCCGACGAAATGGCACTCGTGGCTAAGCGTAAGGCAGGCGTGAGCCACTGTCCAACAAGCAACTTCAATCTTCGATCGGGCCTTGCTCGTGTAGGCGAAATGTTGGACGCTGGAATCAAGGTATGTCGCAATCAAGCTTCTACGCACACTTCGTTAAACTTTACTGATCTTTTATAGGTTGGACTAGGTACCGATGTATCAGGTGGCTTTTCCCCTTCTATTCTCACAGCAATTCAACATGCAAGCATGTGCTCAAAAGCTGTGGCGCTCAGCGCACCCGCCAAACCCGATAACAACGACAAATCTACCTCGAGTGCCACCTTCGCTGGTAGTCAATTGCCAGTACCAACGTTACTTTACCTCGCAACTCAGGGCGGCGCCAACGTTTGTGCACTTGGAGACCGCGTGGGCTCTTTTGCTCCAGGCAAGGCATTTGATGCCCTCGTCGTGAGCACTCGGGAGGATGCTGGAAACCCTGGACTCTGGCCATCAGACCTTGATACGACGCTTGGGATTAACAAAGAGCGCACACCGACACAAAAACTTGATACGTTACTTGAAAGGTTCTTGTTTTGTGGTGATGACCGCAACATAAGGCGCGTTTATGTACAGGGCAGGTGGATTGGAGGTGCAGAAAAGAAGGACTAGATTTTGAACGATCGTGATATAAGCAACTGTTTGAATAGAATATGATTCATTGGATGGATATCATGTAATTCAGTTTCAATACTTGAAATAAGCAGAGCTATCTGTCAAACGGTTCATTACAAATTTGCTTGATTTGTACTTGCTATATAATAACGAAAAGTGGTGCATGTTGACAATCAGATTTTTGATAGACACACCGTCACTTTATATCACAGCGGGCACGAGTGAGTATTTTCTCACAAATACTAACTCAAAAAACGGAATGTATTTTT
>JAZHGK010005203.1:0-32875 GCA_037855215.1 Waitea zeae
CCGGCGGCGGTGGCATCGCCCCGAAGACCGAATCGGTCTCAACCGCCTCCAACTCACCCACGCACTCGATGGACTCTGAACCCTCTCCGCCCCCGAGCCGACCTGCGAGTCGGAAGAACAGTGGCGTGAGCGGTGCACGTCCTCAGCTCCTCCGCGCGCTCTCCGCGGGCGGGAAGAGCCTCTCCGGCCGGTCGTCGAGCTCCGCGGGGAAGAAGGAGGGCGCGGCGAGCGTGCCCAACTCGCCCGACCCTGGAACGCTCGCACCCGCCGTGCCCGCAGGCTACTCGGCGAAAGCGCCGAGCATCAAGTCCGACGATGGCGGGCAGAAGTTCACGCTCAAGGACCTGCTGGGAAGCGGGCCGAAGTTGGGCCGGCGCTCGTCCCAGCGATCGGCGGGCTCGAGCAAGTCCTCGGACGGAGGGCGGTCCGCGACGGGGGATAGTACGACGAGCCTGCTGAAGAAGTACGGCGTGTGCGAGAAGGTCGCGATCGGCAAAGGCGCCACCTCCGTCGTTCGCCTCGCCCACAAGTGGGATCGCAGCGAGGAGAAACTATACGCTGTGAAGGTAATGCGGCCCGTGGTGCTCTCCCGTTCGAGAAGCTCAACTGAACCCACTTCTTTTCTCCCTGCAGGAATTCCGCAAGCGGCGCAAGAACGAAACCGAGAAGGAGTACGTGAAGAAGCTGACTGCCGAGTTCTGCATCAGCTCAACGCTCCACCACGTGAACGTCGTCGAGACGGTCGACCTTGTCAAGGACGAGGCGCAGAACTGGTGCGAAGTCATGGAGTTCTGCCCTGGTGGCGACCTGTACGCGGCGATCAAGAAGGGCGGCATGAGCCCGTCCGAGGTCGAGTGCTGCTTTAAGCAGATCCTCACCGGCGTCGCGTACCTGCACGGACAGGGTGTCGCGCACAGGGACATCAAACCGGAGAATTTGTTCTTTGACACCAAGGGTCATCTCAAGGTGGGCACAGGAGCGCACTGCGTTTCGTAACGGCCTACCTTAACGTCTTCCAGATTGGCGACTACGGCGCTTCGACCGTATACCGCCTCCCATGGGAGAAGACGATTCACATGTCTACTGGCCTGTGTGGCAGCGAGCCCTACATCGCGCCTGAACAGTTCCTTGGCAAACGTGCGTGCAGATTCTCGATTCCTCGTCCGCAACCCTCTGATCTCTTTCATTCTGCAGCTTATGACGCCCGCCTCGTCGACATTTGGGCCTGTGGCATCGTCTACTACTGCCTGCACTTCCAGGAAATGCCTTGGCGCGCCGCGCAGCAGTCCGATCCACTGTACGCCGCGTACAGCCAAGCGTGCGCGTCGTCGAACGCGGAGAAGGCCGCGTGCCCACCGACGATTGGCATGCTGTCTCCGCGCCAGTGCCGGCCGCTCATCCGGAAGATGCTCGAGCCCGACCCGCGCCACCGGTTCGCGATTGAGGACATTATGCGCAACTCATGGCTCGAGTCCATTGAGGTGTGTTATGAGGCTCCCAAGGCGACACACATACACGTGAACGCCCAGGCGATGGCGCAGGCGCAGGTGCAGATCCTGCCGCGGACTTGAGTGTTGTGAACGAACCCAAATCGTACTTGGTGCCCTTCTGTGTGCGTGTGTTCCTGTCTGTGTTTTTCTAGCCGTTTGTTATACCTCTTTCTTTCTTCTATTTGCCGCTTTCTCTTCTCGTTTTTATTCCACCCTGTAATACTGTGATGAAGATAAACACTGGACGCGAGTTGTGGCGTGACTATGTAGGCAATAGAAAAAAAAAACGCTTCAAAGGCGTTTGGAATGCCATTCTTTGAGCTTCATGCGCAGTCCATGCGCAGTCGGACACAGCATTAAAATACTTCCGACCACAAGTCGCGGGGACGAGCGCCTGTGCGTATCATAAGCTGGCTTGTCCATTGACCCCTCGCTGCCTCCCCTCCTCTTTTGTGCCTACTCCGCCTTCAATCTGACATGAGTGCTTCGAGCAACTTGGACGTGCGTCTTTTCGAGCTGAAATGCCTCCTGACGCTAAGAAATTACATCTGTTCGTAGCGTGCGATTGACATTGTACATCGCGCTATTGAAGAAGACGGCAAGCAAAACTATGCAGAGGCCTACAAGCAGTACCAGAATGCGCTGGACTACTTCATGCTGGCGATGAAATGTACTTTGAACACTCTCACCACCATATGGCTCGCTCAATATCGGCTAACACAAGCACTGATGGTATACAGATGAGAAGAACGCGCAGAGCAAGGCCCTCATTCGAACCAAGATCGAGGAGTACCTCGTCCGCGCCGAGATGCTCAAGCAACACCTGAACAACGTCGAGCTCAAGTCGAAGAAGGCGGTCGGAGCGAATGGCGCCGGCGGAAAGAAAGGGTGCGTTGAGCCTACGTTCACTCCCTTTCCCCGGTTCCTCCTGTCTTCGACCCTTGCTGACAGACCCTGGGCAGCCCAGATGGCGAAGACGACGACCAGGATGCGGAGACGAAGAAGCTGCGCGCTGGGCTGAGCTCTGCGATTCTCATGGAGAAGCCGAACGTCTCCTGGGACGACGTCGCTGGCCTGGAGGGCGCGAAGGCGGCGCTCAAGGAGGCCGTGATTCTGCCCATCAAGTTTCCACATCTGTTTACGGGGAAGCGAACGCCCTGGAGGGGAATTTTGCTCTATGGCCCACCCGGAACTGGAAAGAGCTATCTCGCCAAGGCGGTTGCCACGGAAGCGAAGAGCACTTTCTTCAGTATCAGCTCCAGTGACTTGGTCAGTAAGTGGCAAGGTGACTCTGAGAGGTGCGTCATCCTCCTATCCGCCTTTTCATGTTTCTCATCGCTGAACATTCTTCGCGTGTGAAGGTTGGTGAAACAACTTTTCCAAATGGCTCGAGAGTCCAAGCCTTCGATCATCTTCATCGACGAGCTCGACTCGCTCGCTGGCAGTCGAGGCGAGGGCGAGTCAGAAGGTTCTCGTCGTATCAAGACCGAATTTTTAGTGCAAATGAATGGTGTTGGCCACGATGACACCGGTGTGCTTGTGCTTGCCGCGACGAACATTCCATGGATTCTGGACAACGCTATCAAGCGCCGGTACGTCGATACGTCTGCTACATATTACGTATATTCGATCAAAGACGACGGCGAACAGGTTCGAAAAACGTGTCTACATTCCGCTCCCAGGCCCTGACGCGAGAAAGCGGATGTTTGAAATTCACATTGGCCCGACCCCAAATGAACTCACGCAGAAAGATCTACGTCAACTAGCTGAGCGCACGGAAGGGTGAAGCTGAATGTCGTACCTGGCAGTCCAGACCCTATAGCTGACATGCTTTCAATCCTAGGTACTCAGGATCTGATATCTCGATCGTCGTCCGTGATGCGCTCATGCAACCTGTGCGGAAGGTCATCTCCGCTACCCACTTTAAGCCGGTGCAGGATGCCAGCGGTGCACAGAAGTGGACCCCGTGCTCGCCTGGGGATCCTGCCGCTGTCGAGAAGTCGTGGTCTGAGTTGGGTGAACACGACCTCGTCGAGCCGCCGTTGCGCATGGCGGACTTTTTGAAGAGCGTGGACATTATTCGTCCAACGGTAACCGAGGCGGACATTCGGAAGCACGAGGAGTGGACACAAGAGAGCGGTTAGTGTCTGGTTCTATCTAATAGGCGAATTACTTACTCAATCGTGTCTGCTATACAGGTGCTGAAGGATCCTAGATATTGGTTTTTGTTATTAACTTGGCTGTTGTTGTATTTATCCTTCATATTTGAAGTGTGCTCGAACAACACGGGAGGATTGTTGTGGAGGCGGAAGGTTTACGACCACATCCTCGCTTTAGGTAACTGTGGATACTGTATTGATCATTTCACTTCTTCAGGGCAATCACGGGATCTTCATTGAACGTGGTTCGTCAGTTGCACAAGGCAATTTGGCATGAAGCTGTTGTGAAAAAGAGAACTTTATTCTGTTTTCCTCCGATTTTCGCCAATCCCCAGCTCAGTAATGTGGCTTCGATGGATGTATACGACTTGGGAACTTTCTCTAATGCGTGTGGCCTGTCTTCAAAGAAGAATGCTAAACCAAGGCTAGTTCTAAGTATGAACGCATAGCCTTAGCCCTTTCAACTGCGGCCGGGTTCTTGATCTGTCTGTGTATAATTCTCTCGGGTTGTTGACAAGGTTTGGCAGATCAAGTGCCAATTTTGGTGAGTTTTATTTACGCGATGATCTATTTAGCAGAGTTAACACTTGTGATTTTCGATGCTATCACCAAGATAATAGGTGCCAGTTTAGGAAAAGTCCAGAGGAGTCGGGGCATCGACTGCATGGCGTAGGTCAGTCCTTTGTGCCACCCTACCAATTCTATAGTAAGACATTTGATAAACAGAATGGAACCAGTCTGCCGCTGAACGCTGTGGCACCAAAATCCTTACAATCTGGAGGTATCTGCCACCACAAGCAACTTGAGCCATCTCTGACCCCAACTAACAGCCGGCTACTGACGCTATGTTTCAGTCACTGCGAAGGCAGCTGGCTCATAATGCGACGTTCGGCTTGCTTGCAATCAACAAGGGTCACAAACTGCTCCAAGATCTAATTAATGCCCTGAAATCGTTGATTCAAACGCAAGTTCGAGATTGGCGTTCTCTTTAGTACTCGACTTACAAGATGCGTTCTCAGATGGCAACAGCTTTGTGCTATTTGCGTCGGAAGGTACAGCTCCAGTAATAAAATTCAGTCGGCTAATGGCAACACACCTAGTGAGGCTTCCACTACATCATAAAACTCCTCTTCTAACGCAATATATACTATCATTGCTTTCCAAGTACCTGGTGTGTATGGCCTTTTCTCTTCCATCGAGCTTAGCTCAGACTGGATCAATTCCAGAGACTTTCCGCTGTGGCATCTGCATGGATGATCAGCCACTGACAAATGTTTCTAGTCCTGAGCTCTGTCTGCACCAATTCTGCAGGGACTGTCTCAGGACATATGTTCAATCAAAGATCAGCGAACGAAAATTTCCTGTTATCTGTCCATCATGTGTCCTTGAGCAAGACGTCACCGATCCTGCCAGTGAGCTTGAACTAGCACTCATACCATATGTAATCCTCACGACATCCAAACAGCCATGAATAGCTTGTTTGTTGAAAATCTAGGATTATCCTTTGAAGAAATGAGCAGCTTCGTAGAGCTAGAGCTCGCTATTCATTCCATCCTGCTGCAATGTCGTGGGTATGTCGATTCGTCTATTTGATATGTACGGCGACTAACATTTTGGCGGACTAATCAGATGCGCAGGCAAAGCATTTGTAGACAAAGAAGACTACCAAGAAGCTACAATAATCCAGTGTCCGCTTCCCCAATGCGAGTACACGTGGTGCAAGCAATGTTCACAGCCAACCGAAGCGGGTGATTTTGGACATTCGTGCGACGGCACAAACGAGCTCTCGCAGCTCATGGACTCTGAAGGATGGAAATTTTGTCCAGGTTCGTATCCATATAACAACTTACTCAAGCAAACTACGGTGTACTTAGATATATATATTTTTAGGCTGTAGAACGCCCACGGAAAAGACAACTGGTTGCGACCATATTACTGTACGTTTCTTATTCTTTCTATCCCACTCTGGATGTTGTGGCTAAGTTGAATACTGCTGAATATAGTGCGGAAGCCCCGGGTGCAACACGTGAGTTGATTCGTATTATGAAAAACCGTCAGACATGAACTTACAGTCTAATAGGCACTTCTGTTATGTCTGCGGAGAAGCAATCGTCCAATCTATCAGAGGAGAAGAAATACAAGAGCAGGTCACAAACCATTTCCGGCAATGCGGTTCGTTTTGAAACGGCTTTGAAGGTTTGTCGAGGTGAACACATATACATCTCGGAATTAACTGTTGTGGTCTTCACCAATCATGTCCGCGAACTACTTGCTATTCCGTACTACAGCTGATCCGATATCACTACACATGCATACTAAATCGATTGTGATCGCATTCTCATGTAGGGGCCGAAAAAACTCGTAGGATTTCCTCCGAAAAGGATGACAGCTTTTCTGCAGGAACTAGCATCATCCGCCCGCCAGTGTCTAGCCCAAACGCGTCTTTTTCTTCTCGAGGCTGAGAATTTGTGAAGCTATAGTCCACCGTATGGGAAGCAACCTGCGACTTGCGTTAGCAAGCAAGCAACATGAACGTGCAGAATCGTACTTTTTGTATGTACTCATCCTCTGGGTGGAACGAGAATGTGCCCGATCCCGTATTGACAGTAGGTCCATTTGCGGGGGCGTTGGACTTTTGCTTCTTCCTTTTTGGAGCGGGCGTAGTGGCGAGAAGTGCTTCTTGCTCATCTGCAGTGAGACGGTATATGCGTGAGATGAATAAGAAATGGGTGTATGGGCTTCCTGTGGCCTATTGTTGCAGTCGATGTCAGTCAAAGCTAGGGATTGAACTGCGTAGCCTACATTAGAAAGCTCTTCCACGAGCAAGCGATACATAGGGGGTACAACTTGAACAGGCATGTTGATCAAGCGTTCGTGAAAGATGAAGCCGAGGCGAGTAGGAAGTGGCTCGTCAAGTAACGTTGAGAGAGCCGTGTGAAACGTGGAGTCGGCCTGCTTTAGTTTTGAAAGTGCATAGCTGCCTAGTGCTTTAATAGACGGGTGATCCTAACACAAAGGAGTCAGATACAAAGTAACACAAGCAGATGTGAAGGGAGCTCGCCTTATTAGAAGTCATGTCGACCACAGAAAGGAAGGCATACGGATCGCTCTCTTCGCCGTCGCACTTGACAGTGGTCCCAGGTCCCTTGACGGACAAGATCAAGTCGGCCAGGTCCGAGGGCAAGACAAGCTCTGCATCAGATTGAAACTGCTGGGTTATGAGCCGTTTCAATGCGAGGTAGTCCACCTCCGGGTTCGGGTCGAAGAACTCGAAGTCAACGTCAACCAGGCTCTACTGGCGAGGAGGTGAGTTTACTTCCACGCGAGTGATCAAGTTGGAACAAAGCTGGCATTACCACGTCAGAGTCGGATCCGTCGTCGCTGACGTCGGGAGCTGGCTGTTTGCGCTTTGCGGAGGACATGATGAGCAAAGAGAAGACGAGAAAAAAAAATAGGTCAGCGTATTGATGTCATTCAATTTTGACAGCCGGTTTCCGGTGCCGAGTCTTCCGGTGGCTGTACACTCGATACGGGAGGGGAGCGCACACCGCCTCTCCACTCTGAGCGCACTCGGCGCTCCGCTGTTCAACAACGGTTGACGCTCGACGCACACGTCTTCGACTTCTACTATTCTGACCTGCTGCGCACCGGCAGCCGTGCGGGTGGTGCGTGCAAACTAGGCTTAGGCGAGCACGTCTTCATCTGCCTCAACGACCCCCCCCCCTGTTCTTCCCGTCCCCGAAATTGGATATCATCGCCTTAGCACCCCACAATTCATCATACATAAATAACAGTCGCATCCCTGAACACGCGACAAACCATACCCCTCGACTGTCACCACCTCCATGTCCATGTTTCGCTCGGCGCGGACGCAGATCGCGCACAACGCGACATTCGGTTCCCTCGCGGGCAACAAAGACCTCAAGCCCCTGCAAGATACCATCAACGCCGAGAAATCGTTGATTCAAGCGTAAGTACAAAAGTCGACGTTCAACGGCACTCGTCGACCTCACGACGTCTCCCACAGTTTGCAGCAGCTCATCGTTGACTGTGAACGGGCCGCAGAGGCGCTGAAAGCATGGGGAGCTGGAGAAGGGGAGGACCTCTCCGTACGTCGTCAGAGTTCTTTCTGCTGCAAACAGTGACTCAAACCAATTCACCTCAGGATACACTGACCGCATCCCACACTTTGCTCTTCCAATTTTGCTCCGCAATCCAACAAGTCGTACAGCATGAAGAGTCCGTGCGCGGCCATCTCAAAGCCATTAGGTCAAAAGAAGAAGCCCTCGACGAGCTGCGCAAACAACGCCGCGCAACTGCAGCGAAAGAGGATTCTGCAGACCGCAAGCTTGCGAAAATGGGTCCTGAGCACAAGAACCTCGCCGCACAGACCCAGCTTCTCACGACTCTTAGGCAAGAAATTCGCACGTTGGACTCGCAAATCATGACGGACGAGGCAGCTCTGGCTGATTTCAAGAGATCGACGACGAAGACCTTTATGTCACTCAAGTTCGGCGGAATCCAGGAGTTCTCAGAAAAGGGAGCGGTGAGTGAGCTCGTGAGATGAGCGATGTCCGTGTGCTCACTACCAACAGCTCGTTGGAAATTACGGCAAGATGGTCATCCAGGTTTGTGGGATCGACACAGATTGCGCACAGTGCGGATGGGGCTAACTCATACATAGAACATTCCTCTGGATACCACCCAGCCCGGCCTTCCCAGAGCATTCTACGGAGGACACGAGAACACCAAAGCTATCATTGCCGATGCGCAGGGATCGTTATCTCGGGTTTCGTTCTCAACAACCCCGTCTGCGACGACTGGCATAAACACAGCACCAAATTACCCAGTGCGACAGGACTCGATGGCCCCTAGCTTCGCTGAGAGTGTCAACACGGCCGAGCAGTTACCGCCCCACATTCCCGACCTTGCGCCATCGCTGGCTCCACTCGACCGCGGTCCTTCGCTCAACATGGGCCACTTTATGGCAGCGAACAACAACGAGCAGTTGACCTCGCCGACGCTGGACACGCGCGAATTCGGTGCTATGCCCCCACCTGACCCCAACCAAGGGAGCTCCCATTTCCGTGCTCCCGCTATGCACGACAGCCCCAGCACCGAGGGACCCCACTCCCCAACTCAACAAAAGACGGCGGCGGCAACACTCGGATCTCGCATTGCGGGGGGGTTTAAGGCTGGAGCAGGCAGGTTCGCGACCTTCCCGGTGAAGGCGCGTCAGCGCACGGGCTCGACTGTCAGTGCGGGCACGAGCAATACTCAGGGAACAGAGCCTGTCCACTCTCTTGAGCCTAGCAACATTACGACGGCCTCTGGGACATCCTATTCACCCACCGCCTATGATATGCCTACCGCCTCGCCATATCAGCCAACTGCTTATACACCTACAGCTTATGAGGCGCACCAGGGAATCAACGTCAACACAAACGCACCATATCCGCCTACGGCTTACAAGCCAGAGTCGCCCCTACCGCCTGTTCCTCAGGAGCAAATTGCCTCTGGCGGAGTCCACGAGCCTCAGGTTCACTCGCCTCAGCCCCAGCGTGGGTATCCTACTCACACGCTGGACGACCGCCCACCTTCCCTCGATGCAAACCCTCTCGGAGGGACAACAGAGTCGTTCTCAACATCGATCGCTGCTGCACTTTCGCACGGCTTTAACTCTGACGACGACGCTCCCAAACCTGGCACCAATGCCGGCGCACCAACGACCTTGCCTCCGGCCAGCCAGGGACCAGTTGGTCCTGGTATGCCCCCCGATGCCAATAGGGACCCACAACCGCCTTCCTACACGCATAATCAAGACGGGGCTATCATGTCCTCCCCGCCGCCGATAGGTGACCGCAAGGTTGATGGGTTCGCTGCGCCACCGGGCTCGCCGCCTGCCCTAGGCAGGTACGCCCCACCTCCTGGGCCGCCTCCGCACCTGGCAGCGCAGTACGGTGCCAACGGACCTTCGTCCCCTCCGTCTGCGCCTCATATCGCGTTGAACGGAAGCCACCCAAGCCAGGGTGGCTACCCGCCTGGAGGCGCACCGCCTACGCTCCCGCCGATGAGCTTCTCAGCGCAGCAGGCACCCGGTGGATGGAACACCTCTGAGCATGTGCCCACTCCTCCACCCGCGTCGTCGATAGCTGCTACCCTGCCCACGCAGGGCTTACCGCACCCGCTGATGCCAGCTCTTACTGAGCGTCCGACGACCGAGTCGGTGCTGGAGCAGCAAGAGTCGAGAGCGGCCGTGAAGCGCAAACCGGCACCGGCTGAAGAAGAGGACAGTGAGCTATCGTACATGAGCCCGCCCCCGGTACACGCGCAAATTCCCTCAGAAGACACTATGGACGACCATGCAGATAGGAAGGACCGACATGTTAGATTTGGAGCTGTGAGTGATGTAGATGAAGAAATCGAGAAGCGTGAGGGGTCAAACGTTGCTCCCTCCAGTGAGGATACATCTGCGCGTAAGAGACGTGAGTACTTATAAACAGTAAACATACTTCATCTTTTGCTGATCGTTAGCAGAAACAACTTTCTCACCTCGTTTGTCTGCGGGTAGCATAGACGATTACGACAGTCCGTTACCATCTCCGTTTGAGATTGTCACCATACCACCCAAGACTGGTATGCTTCCTGCACCTCAGCCTCAGAACCGTGTAGTCACTCCAGAGATGGATGAAAAATCTCTCAACGCTGCAGCAGCGCGGGAGGTAGGCCGAGAGCTGGACGCATTGAACTTCTACCCTCCAGCTGAGCCTCAAGCATCTACCGCACGGACGCCTTCGCCGTTGCTTCCTCCTGCACCTGCCTTTGCTGGCGACAGAACAGTGTCGCCACATCCTGCACCTGGCGGACCTACGTCTCCTCCGCCTGCTCCGCCAGCAACGTTACATCCTGGTCCAAACTCGGAGCCTCCTTCGTCGCCACCTGCAGCGAGCCACAATGGCATCCCGCCGCCATACGCATCCCCGCAACAATCGCCAACTGGAATGGGTTCCGTACTCCCTCCGCCATCTATCTCGCTTCCACGCCCGGGAATGTCCCCGAACCCCTCGCTAGCGTCATATCATACCCCGCCCGAGGAATTTACTCCAACTCAAGCACCTATGTCTCTTCCCACAATTCGTAACACCAACTCTTCCAGCTCGCTCACAGGGGGCGGTACATCCCCTGCGTCACCGACTGGTTCTGGACGCATCAACGCGGGAGCGTTTAGACGGGTGCAAAACCGAAACGCTAGCGGAGCCGAAGGCTCACCAAGGCTTGGATTAGCGGACACAAGCCCACTTGCCATCGGAAAGCGTTCACTACCCGCTTCTCCAAACCCGCAACGGCCGGCGCTCTCTGCAGGTGAAGGTCCCGACGTTCCCTCGCAGCCTCCCCCCAGCGCACCCTTGAATGTTCCCTCGGTCAACTTGAGGAACCCCTCTGATGCATCCCAGGGTGCGCGACCAAAGTCTACAGTATCAGCAGGCTCGGACTTTGAGGACGACTACATTACGTCATACATGTCGGGATCTCCAGGCGACGAACGGAGAGCATCTGCAGGATATGGGGCGGGCAAGTTTGCAACTAACTTGGAGAGAGGAAACGATTCGGGGTTGCGGTAGTTACGCCTGATTCAGTTCAACAGTTTATGCAAGCAGCATGTACATTAATTCGAATAGCCAATGAATACGCGAAACGGCGCCAAGTAATAGCAGAGCACTTTGTACCACAAGTCTCTCTCACGGTAATCGTAATTTTAGGCGCCAAGATAAAGATATTAGAGATTGGACTGTATCACACAAGCTAGGAGGAATCTGATACCTTAAAATCACTGAATCAACCATAAGGGTTGCTTAAAGGAGGTTGCTTGGGAACAATTACTCCATTGGACAAGAACTGAATTCTAAGACAGTCCGATATTAGCTTATTTGAAAAGGGAATCCCCTTGGTTATAAGTCCTATGCACATGCATTTGGAAGCGGTTGTACAATACACAACGATAATTGTGAAGGAGAAAACATATGAAGAAGGAATCAGGAACAAAAAATAATGCGTATTAGAGACTTTAGGGCAAACTGTCGCAAACCCAAGAAGATATCTCAATCAGAACAACAAACAATGGTTGCTTAGTCCCAAGATGGCGATTGGCTATAAGAATGACCTTTGTTACCCTTTTGTCCATTTTGAGCCGGGCTACTAGGAGACCATTGAGGAGAGGTTGGACTGTACGCGGGAGAAGCGGGGGCTGAAAGGAAGGATTAGCATACTGTATAACGCAATAATCCTATAAATACACTCACAATATGCTGGAGCTAAAACACAAGGATGAGAGTTAGCAATACAGCGGCTAGCGTTAGCTGATAATCACTCACAAGCAGGAGAGTAAGTAGGAGATGTGGGTGCTAGAAAAGAACATCAGTATTTATAGGCTACTTCATAAATGAAAGAAACATACAATATTTCGGCGAGGATGGCGATTGGGGAGAAGTTGGCGAATATGTGGGCGACGATGGCGACATATGAGCAGGTGAGGCTGGCAGTAAGAGTGAGTGATAAGTAGAGATATGTAATCAATACCAAAATCTTACTAGGTGAATCTATATAATGAACGTTGTTAGTTTATAATAAAAATTAAAAATTAAAAGTACTGACAACGAGGAGACGCCGGACTGAATGATGGGCTAGTTGGCGAGTATCGAGGCGAAGTCGGGCTGAAAGATGGAGATTGCGGGCTGTAGCGAGGAGACGTCGGAGAGAACGATGGCGAAGTGGGGGAGTAGCGGGGGCTCGTCGGTGAATAGCTCGGAGAGGTTGGATTGAATGCCGGCGACGTGGGAGAGTACGTAGGAGAGGTAACCGTCCGATTCGCACCCCAGTAAGGTGAGGTCGCCCCATAAGGCGAGGGTGCGGCGAATGGTGATGCTCCGCCAGCGAAAGGAGATTGTGCAGTCATAAACGGCGAGGTAGGTGAATATCCCGGAGAAGTTGGGCTGTAGCCAGGTCCTGGGGACATCGCAGGATGCATCGGGCTGGTTCCAAAGCCGGTGTTCATAATTGTTGAGAAGTTCGAGGGCTCCTCACCACCACTAACTGCCAACGGCGAGAAGGCGGCCGCCTCGCCTTTGAACGAGCCATCAGCATTCCACATTGGTGAGCTACTGTCGTAAGGGGTCATGGCTACTTGTCCAGGAGTCATTGCTCCGTCGGCCTGCGCGGTAAGCATATTTTGGACTGGCAACCGGTGGTCAACAATCACGTCTTTAAGCATATTGATGTCGAGGGCCACGTCGAATGCGCCTGTACCCATGGGTGCCATCTGACCAAACATAACGTTCTCCGCGATACCATGGCAGTCGTCCTTCTCACCAACAGCTGCAGCCTCCATAAGAATTTCTACCGTCTCCTCGAAAGAGCAACGCATGAGCGCGCCGGTGTCTGCGCGGTTAATACCGTGGCGAGTAATGGCCATAAGAGTACCGCGATAGGTCATAAGGTCGCAAAGGAGTGCCATGTGGCGGTAGTTCACGGTTGAGCCGTCGAACTCGATAACGTGGCGAAGCTCCTTGAGAATGGCACCTCGAGCTGCCTCGATACCAAGAACATTGAAGATTTCGACGCAATTGTTGGAGTATGTGCGCCGATAGTCAACGCCGTCCATGCACATAACCGCCTTCAGATTAATACCATCGGTTTCGAGAATCCATTCCTTATTTCCAGCGCCTTGGGCTTCGATGGTACCGTCATCAGAAACGACAATCTTGTCGACCTCGGTCAAAAACGCGCGCGCAATGCCTTTCACGCCACGAAGCGCGATAGAGTTAAGCATCGTGTTTTCGAGCTGGCGTAAGAAGACGTCTTCCTCAATCGTACCGAGGCCCTCATCATCCTTGTCCGCAGCGCCCAAAACACGACAGCGGATTACCAACTTCTCGGCATTGTCCTCAGACCAGATAACGAAGAGGTCGGTCTTGAAGTTTTCGGCAATTTTACTCGCGACGGTGGCCATCGTAAGCTTACGGTCGAGCATCTTCGCGCGGTCGAGTTCGAGACGCAGAAGCCACGGTGACATGAGAGGAAGCTTGGACTCGACCTCCTCATCAGGAATAGCAAAGAAGGACTCAACGAAGACGGAATCCTCCTCGATGATGGTAGTAGCGGGATCAGGGTCGTACCAAATCTCGACAGCAGCCGTGACAGTGCGCAAAGTAGTGTAAGCCATCTCCTGCTGTACGTTCTTTGCAAGGTGCGCATGCTTGCCAAACTCGGGTTCGAGGTATACGGAGAGAGAGGGAGTTTTGATGTTCGTGGCGACGTTGATGATTTCCTTGAGACGGGGAACACCCAGTGTGACGTTCTTGCTGGATACACCAGCATAATGGAAGGTGTTGAGGGTCATCTGTGTTGCCGGCTCACCAATAGATTGGGCTGCAAGCGTGCCGCACATTTCACCGGGATTGGCGACTGAGGCGTAGAATTTGGATTCGACTTCGCCCATAGCCCAGTCGAAGGCGTCGCGGGTAAGGTGGAAAAACTCAAGAACGCGACGAGAGGCGAAAGTAGCCCGAAGATGGATGCGGAACAGAAGTGTGGCGTTGTCTTGTGCCTCGATCATAAGATCATCATCACCTCGCACGACAACAAGACGCTTCTCAAGAGCTTCTACACTCTCGATAATATGCATCGGAGAAAGATCGCTAGGCTTGCGCTGATCAATGTGGAAAATCTGTGTCGCATTTTGAATAATTCGGCGCAGATGTACCGGTAGGTACTGCGGAACACGAGGATCTTTTCCGGGGAAGACAAACTCTCGAAGGAACTTGCGGTCGGCGGAGAGGCGAGCGAACTCTTCATCAAGCTTCGCTTGGAGCTCGTCTGACTCGACATCCACTCCGACTTCGACAACGCCAGGAAGAAAGCCGCCTGCGGGATCGGAAAGAATGACACGGTAGCGATGCTCAAATTCGCGGTCGTTAAGTGTGAAAGTTTCAATCGCCTGGCGCTCAATGAAGCCTCCATCCATGCCATCCTCGCCATAGATAAACTCGATGATATCACCCAAGGAGTTACGAACAGTGCCGTCGTAATGAACCATAACATCTTCTAATGCCTTGACAAGTCGGCGCTGGATATAACCAGTTTCGGCAGTCTTGACGGCAGTATCGATAAGACCTTCGCGACCGGCCATGGCGTGGAAGAAGAACTCGTGTGGTGTGAGCCCACGAAGGTAAGAGTTTTCAACAAATCCGCGCGACTCGGGACTGAAGTCATCCTTGTTGAAGTGCGGGAGCGACCTATGACGGAAACCGAACGGAATACGACGACCCTCGACAGATTGTTGACCAACGCACACAGACATCTGGGCGATGTTGATAAAGGAGCCTTTCGATCCAGAATCGACCATCTGCTTGACATTGTTGTCCTCTTTCAAGTGTTTCTGGGCGTAGCGACCAGGACCATCACGCGCCAAATTAAGCTGCCGTTCAACGTTGCTCTCGAAGGACTCTCGAATTGTCATACCGGGCGAAGGTTTGAGGCGATCCATGTAAGCGTCCTCGATGACCTTGGCGACATTGGCCTTCTTCTCGGAAATCATATTCTGGATCTGTTCCATTGTCTTCTGGTCCGCAATCGTGTCGCCAATGCCGATGCTGAAGCTATTATGGAATAGCCAATAGTTGACAACCTTTTGGAGGCCTCCGATAAGATCACGCGTCGCCTCAGGGCCTTTCTCGCGGAAGACGATGTGGATAAGGCCGCCCATGGACTTGCCAACAGTGTCCTTGTCAACAATGCCGAAGATGATTTCGCCGTTCTCTATATTCATGCCATCATCGAATACCGGGTTAGGTGATTTGTCCTCCTTTGGCGCACGATAGAGGTTAATCCCCGTTGGAATAACCATGCTGAGGATTTGCTTCCCGGTCCACATTGGTTTTGGCTTGATGATCGCCGGAGCAGGAACCTGCCCATCCCATTCGTGTACCCAGAGAAGGATATTCTGAACTAGATTCCAATCAAGGAAGCAATCACGCAGAGTGAATTTGCGGATACCACAAAGCGTATCTTGCACAATCGCCATGACGGGCTTGTTCGCTTGAGGTGAGATGATCTGGGAACAAAACGTTCAACTGAGGCTAATGTAACGTTCTACTCATATGTACCTGGCGGGGTACCCAAGCAATTTGGCTCAGTTCCGCTCGGGTCTCTTCGCTTTGAGGGACACTGCAAGGTATTGAGCACAAAACAACAGAGGAGCTTCCAAGTAACTTACTGCATGTTCATTTCATCGCCGTCGAAGTCGGCATTGTATGGCGGTGTACTAAAGGACGGTCAGTGGCGAGTGCTTGAGCATCAGAGGCTTTATACTTACACAGAGAGGTTCAAGCGAAACGCTAATGTCAACTGTTAGCAAAGATATTAAAAATATATATATCAGAAGACTTACTGGAGTAGGGCATAAGGCGAACGCGATGGCTCATCATACTCATCTTATGGAGTGACGGTTGACGATTGAACAAGACATAGCTGGACCAATGCTCAATGTTACCGTCATCATTGTGCGGTATGAGCTCACACTTACTCTCCGTTCTTGAGGTGCCTCTCCACTATCCAGCCATACTGCAAAAAAGCGTCCGCACGTTTGTTGTATCGAAGGTCAATGCGTTCTCCTGTGTCTCTAACGACGTAGCGTGCACCTGGATAGTTCATCGGGCCATTGCGCACGAGTTCCTGGAGGTAGGAAATGTTGTACGGTGTGACTATAAAAGCGAAGTTGAGAACAATTTAGAAGAATGCGCAAGTTAAGTCACTAACCCCGTTCAGGGAACGTCAAGTTCATGGCAATGCTGTACGGGACGCCAACCTCGTCGAGTTCGAGATTAGGATCGCCGGTAATAACGGTACGAGCGGAGAAGTCGACACGTTTACCCATCAAGTTACCACGCAAACGACCCTCCTTGCCCTTTAAGCGAGCACGAATAGCCTTCACGGGGCGCCCTGACTTTTGCAGCGCCTGCGGGATACCAGCAATGTCGTTATCCATATAGGTAGCAACGTGGAACTATTTCAATTGAGTAAGCAATCAATTTAAACACTATGGATGAACACCAACCTGCAGGAGCTGCTCAAATTCAGAGATAACATGTGCTGGGGCACCCTCCTGCTCACAGCGGCGCACATTAGCCGAGGCTTTGATGATATCGCCTAGCTTGTAGGTCAAGTCGTCCTCGCTACGCATCGTACCACCATCAACGGCGATACTCGGGCGCACTGGTGGCGGTGGAACAGGCATGACCGTCAGAATCATCCATTCTGGACGAGCGTACTCTTCCGAGAGACCAAGCAAATGCAAGTCCGAGTCTGACATCTTCTTGAAGGTTGTGTATACCTCCGCAGGCGAATACAGGCGCTTATCAGGCTGAAGCGACTTGACCTCCTATCTATAACGTTAGCAAACATACTCCAATTTTTCGACTAGCGAAACGGTTCGCTTCGATTTTTTGATTCTCAGTCACTTACGTCGTCGTCATCTTTCGACTTTTTGTATTGCACAAACAGTTTGAGACCCTCCTTACGAATGAGGGGCTGTTTGTGTCCACAGCCACCATGCCCTTTTTTAGGCTCGTCCCCGTCAGGCGCTTCACCCTCCTTCTCAGGCTCGTCTGCTTCACAGGTCATCTTTGACTTGCAGTGTGCCCATACGATGGCCATGCGCTTCTTCGGGTCCCGCACATGGCGGATCTTGTCCGTAAAGGCCGGATCGGACTAGAAAACACCGCAGATTTGGAAATGAGAAATGTACAAGACGTAGTTGTCAGCATAGTTGCGTGAAAGGAGAGGCATAACAGATAGAACGACAAAGTGGAAGGGTTGCACAAAAATAATGTAAAGAAGGGATGGAGCCCCGAGCGAGCGGGACTCTCCGCTCGCACTGCGTCACAGGGAGGGAGAGTTCCACCTCCGGTATATCTTTTTCGCATCGGTCGTTCAGCCCCCTTTTCACCACGCGTCCACGCGTCCAACCTACCCCGGGCACGTGCAATAGCCTGTGGTACACGAGAGGCGACATGTAAAAATGCCAGGCTCCTCCGCGAACACACAGGCTCATGCGACGGGTGGAAGAACATTCCGCGATGTACAAGACAAAGCAGAAGGGCAACGTAACGCGGGCTTGGGGTTCTCCAATAAAGGAGAGAGCCCCCAGAAAATTGGAGTGGTGGGGAACGAAACGAACCGAGGAAAGAGCGTTCACTCACAATATCCGCCTTGAGTTTCCCACAGTTTACACAAATGCACTCTAATATCTTCTTCACTTTTATGATAAAGCCTACGACGACACGAATATGTTAAGTATGACGTGCTATATAGTTAAGAAAGGCAAGTTGCGCACCAGGATGAAAAACAGGGCGAGCGAGCTCAATGTGACCAAAGTGGCCAGGGCACTCGGACATGCCCTCACCACATGTTTGGCACTTGAAGTTACGGTCGATAGTACCCATGCGAGGATCCATGAGGCCTCCCATTTTCGGCTTCCGGGTAGCCTCGTCCATGACCTCAGGATGCTCGACTTTCGCAACCGAGTACGCTTTCTGAGGGAGGAAAAGCAGACTACTATCAACGCATGAACGACCTTGTAGAAATGCACGAAAGACTCACAATCTCCTCAGGGGAGAGAATACCAAACTGTACTTCCTTCACTTTGCGAATCGGTGCCGCCGAGAACGCAAACTGGTGGCCGAGCATGTTGTGTGGTGGTGGGTGGTTGACACGTTGTAGAGACTTGTCGGGCGATTATAGGCACAAAAAAGCGCCGGTGATGGGCAGGATAAACAAAACAACTAGCACAGAGAAAGAAAGGGCCCGTTTTTATGAATTTTTTTTTCGTAAGAGTACGCGCTTTTTATGGATGAGACTGTTGTTGTTGGCAATGGGTGACGAATAAGCCAAAGCCTGAGACAAGACAAGGAAAAGGAGAAATTGAGACAACGGCTTTATACGATACAGAGGTATACCTCCGTGTCGTGTTGGTCAACAGGACGGGAGAAAAGGTAGGTGCCGCGGACGACGGTGACGGCAAACAAGGGGCGGTGGTCGTCGGGGGGAGAGAACTCAACGGGGCCGTGAGTGCGAAGGGGGAAGGTTGACTCGGGATGAGTAAGCAAGCCTTAATTAAATAATTAAATAATTGCCACTCCCTGAAGCGCCTATCTGCCACTGGGTGTTGCGCAGCTTGGAACGCAGCGCTGTTCATAGCACTTTCATCTACCCATTCACCTCTCATATCCATACTCACTATACATGTCGAGCTGGCTGTGGGGAACCTCCGTTGCGGACGAGGCTGTTGGTGAGTCGAATCGTCTGATCCTCGTTCTGTTCGTCATTCAACCATGTTATTCAGACAAAGCGACGTCTGAACTCCTCCCTGCCGGCGCAGAAGACATAGCGTTGAACCTTGAGATATGTGACCAAGTTAGGTCCAAGACGATCCCCGCAAAAGATGCCGTTCGTGCTCTCAAGCGCCGTCTAAACCATAAGAACCCAAACGTGCAGTTGCTCGCTCTTGGGGTGTGTGCTCCTACTGCATTCTGAATGACGCTTACACTAACGCGTACGTTGCAATTGTCGTAGCTCACCGATACATGTGTCAAGAATGGGGGTGACCATTTCCTTGTCGAAGTTGCCGCTCGGGATTTCATGGATAACCTCGTCTCCATCCTCCGGCAGCCGGGAGTCAACTTCGATGTCAAGAATAAGATGCTCAGACTCATTCAGAACTGGGCCCTTGCTTTTGAGTCCAAGCATCAACTGAGCTACGTCCCTACGGTTTACAAAGAACTCCAGTCGGAAGGTCCGTAGTCCCTGATATAGCTGAATCCGTCCAATTGATTGATAAATCACTACACAGGCTTCAAGTTCCCGCCCAAGGACTTTGCTGCTGCCAACTCTGCAATGGTCGACACAAAGACTGCGCCAGAGTGGATTGACTCAGACGTCTGTCTGCGTTGCCGTACTCCTTTCACATTTACGAACCGAAAACACCATTGTCGAAATTGTGGGCAGGTATTCGACCAACAGTGCTCGTCAAAGACACTGCCGCTTCCGCATTACGGGATTGCACAGGAGGTTAGGGTTTGCGACAATTGCTATCCAAAGCTGACGAGGCAAAGGAAAACGTCCGTGAGCTTTGTGTTTCATGTTACAGCAATGCTGACTCGAACACCTTCACAGCAGTTCAACCGGCCCTCCACAGCCCCCCAAACACTCTCGTCCACGCCCAACTCAGGAAGCTGAAGACGCGGAGCTCCAACGTGCAATACAGCTCTCTCTACAAGAAGCAGGTGGCTCGTCCCATTATCGACCTGGCTATATCCCCTATCAGCCTACAGATAACAAATGGCAGGCGTCAGAACCACCGCTTGTTGAGCGGTCGTCAAGGCCTACCGCAGTTCCTGAAGATGACGAGGACGACCCTGACCTGAGAGCTGCGATTGAAGCCAGCTTAAGAGAGGCTAATGCGCCAAAGCCTAGTGCGCCTTTCGAAGCACCTCGTGTCTCCGCGCAGGCGTATCAGCCATATTCACAACCGGAGCACACAACAACACAGCCTGTTTCTGCACCTACAGCACCCGCACTTCCAAACTATGATCTTGAAATCTTAGAAAGCGACACTATTTTGACATATAACCAAACGGTTGAACAAGTGCAAATGCAGAACCGACCAGAGCTTGTACGGTACCCTGCCGTAAGCGAGCTTCATCGTCGCGCAACTGGCCTTGTTCCTAAATTAGACCGAAGCATTGACGACACGGAGCGAAAAGAACGTACGTTAATCGGAATCAGTATGCCCAAATGAGTTACTTACAACGCCTGCGTAGGGTTATTGGAAGAAATGAACGCTAAGCTCTCACAGGCCGTTCGTCTGTATGACTCCATTCTTACACAACAAGTTGCTCGGCCAGCATGGCGCGTACAACAGTCCGCTTATGCACCATCAGCCCCATATCAAACGCAAACACCTACTGGATACGCTCCCCAACAAACATCATCACAGCCTACTTGGACAGGTGCCCCTATCGTGTCTCCGCCGGTGGTACAACAATACACACAATCTTACGCCCCGCAACAACCATCTTCACCTGTTCAATCAATGCATGCAGTCGCCTCTGTACCTGTTGCGCCTCCCACGACTATGAACTATCAACAGGCGCCTTCGGTTCCTGTTAGTGTTGCCGCTTTTTCATCTCCCATGTCACCATCGCTTGTGGCCTCTGCGCCTCCGCCGCCTATGCAAGCCGCTGTCCCACCTCCTCCACAGGTAGCAGCTGTCCCCCACACGCAAATGGCTGCTCCTTCACCTGCTCCAACCGCGCTTCCCGCTCCTGCTCCTCCTCAACCTCAACGGCAGTACTCGTATTCAGTCGCTCCCCCTCGTGAACAGGTGGTATCGCCGCCACCTGCGCAGCAGCCTATGCCCGCGTTCCCGAACGTTCCGTCTTACGCACCGTTCCCGATAGCGCCTACACACGCACCTAGCTCAAATCCGGAGCAGAGCGACGTCAAAGAAGCTGCTCTAATTGAGTTGTAGCCGGCTGTAATGCGTCCTTCAATATTTTAGTCTGTAGCCAATCTTTGACGGCTTAATTACGTTCGTTGTATCAAGCAATTTCAATATCTCGTTTCAGCTTTTATTATTCAAATCATTTCACGACTATAATCGAAGCGTCATATCGCTCTTTATCTCTATTAGTCAGGATGATCTATTTGAATAAACTGACTTCGTCATTCAGAGTTGAAATTTAGCTAACATCCTGAGAAAATAAATAGGTTTTATTTATTTATTTTCTAAAAATCTCTATTTAAATCAATTTGGGAGTTTTTCTACGCACTCTAGCTGGTTGAGCGACCATACTTGTATTTTGTAAGCAGCAGATGTCGCGCAAATCCGCAGTCTTTCCGAAAGCCTGACGCAGACTCCGAGGGACGGCAACTCGAGTCCCAGTGGTTGTTTCCCCTTCCCGCGACTGGGTTCCAAGGCGTCACCAAGTGCGACTAGCCCTCCGCTACCTTACACATCATTCAACGAAGTCTACGCGCTTGACTCGATTCATCAGTGCTTACTCGGCTACATAGCACGAAATGGCAACAATACAACCGGTGGAAGAGGGGAAGATGCTCGCTGAAGCGCTCAGCACCGTCAAGATACAAGTCCAGCAGATGAAGCGGTATCTGGTGCGCCAACGCCTGGTCTACTGTGCGCAGGGCAGCTTACTCATGAATCAAACTCATTGTATGACTTTATGTATAGGAATTGGATCAACTCATGGACGCACTAAAGAGTGCGAGCTTGATGCTCGCCGAACTGCGCACCTCATCCCTGTCTCCAAAACAATACTACGAGCTCTGCGAGTACACTCTCCTCCTCGCCAAATCTCACACCAACTTATTAATTGCCGCATTTGTAGACATGGCCGTCTTTGATGCACTGCGTCACCTGTCTAATTATCTTCTTGAAGCCCACACAAGCGGAAAGCACCACCTGGCAGACTTGTACGAGCTCGTGCAATATGCAGGAAATATCATCCCGCGTTTATACCTCATGATTACCGTCGGTTCAGTTTATATGTCTGTTCCTGAAGCACCCGTGAAGGAGATTATGAAAGATATGATGGAAATGTCAAGGGGCGTGCTGCATCCTATCCGTGGACTATTCTTGAGACACTATTTGAGTGGACAAACGAGGGGGTGTCTGCCTGTGGGGGATGATCCCGGGTGCGTTGTTAGAAATTCGCTATAGTTCTTGACTGACATCATGCTTCCCAGGCCGGGAGGGAACCTACAAGACTCCATCAGTTTCGTGCTCACCAACTTCATCGAAATGAACAAGCTCTGGGTGCGTCTACAACATCAGGGACATTCAAGAGACCGGGAGAAGCGTGAGCTCGAGCGCAAGGAACTTCGTATTCTCGTGGGGACAAATCTAGTTCGTCTTAGTCAACTCGACGGCGTTGACTTGAAATTGTATGAGCACACTATATTGCCAAGTATCATGGAGCAGGTTGTAAACTGCAAAGATGTCATCGCGCAAGAATATCTGATGGAAGTCGTTATTCAGGTATGCTTTGAACTTCAACTTGTTCATTTTTACAGAAGGAGTTGACACATGTTGACATTATAACTTTATTAGGTCTTTATTGACGAATTTCACCTCCATACTCTTGGCCCCTTCCTTTCTGCCACCGCACAACTCCATCCGAAGGTTAACATCAAGCAGATTGTCATCGCGCTTATCGACAGGTTAGCTGCATATGCCGCCCGCGAGGCCGAGAACGAAGATCCCGAAGAGACAAAGAGACAAGAAGAAGCGGCAGCAAAACGACTTGCGGAAAAAGTGAAAACTCAGAAGGCCCGCCTGCGTGAAAACGGGCATGCAGTACAGGCCCCACCCGTAGACTACACGGAAGGTGCGGATGCATGGGGTGACGCAGGGTCAACATCTGCCACTGCTACCTCAGCGGAGAAAGAGCCGACCACAACTAATGGCGAAGGGGATGTACCCAATACCTCTACGGAGGTTGAAAAGGAAAAGATGGAGGGGGAGGGGGAAGCAGCGGAGAAGCCAGCTGTCAAGAAATTCAGGGGAATACCACAGGATGTCAAGCTGTTCGAGGTCTTTTGGAAGCAGATTGTAGAACTTATGAAGGTATTTTCAATTTTCTGTTTCTTCTACTGATTGAATTGACATTGCCTTGTATCTAGGCTCGACCTGACCTATCAATACAAGACATCACCGCACTTCTCGTCTCACTCACAAATCTTTCTGTGAGCTGTTACCCAGACCGTCTAGAATATGTGGATCAGGTACTTGGTTTTGCTCATGGCAAAATCAAACAGTTTGCACAAAGGTATGCATGAACAGTTTTTATTACTTCCCTATCTCACATTACGAACTCAGCCCCGACCTTCACTCTCCGCAAACCATCAACAACCTTGCCGCTCTCCTTATTGCACCAATCAACTCGTACCAATCCGTGCTGACTCTCCTTGCGATACCTCAATACGTCCCTCTCCTCGCTCTCCAGCTCTTTTCTACGCGGCGTTCCATTGCCCATTCCATCGTATCATCCGTACTTAAGAACGAGACGGTGATTGAGACTCCAGACGATGTCAACGGTGTACTCGAATTGTGCCACGTTCTCATAAAAGACCAAGTCGACTCCTCTACTCTTAACGATGGCCCACCTGTGAATGTACAAGATGGTAGGAGAGTTGGTCCCTCCTTTTATCTTGAACGGGAGGAACTGGCGGAGGAACAAGGATGGGTGGCGAGGATGGTTCATTTGTTCCGATCAGATAACTTGAATGTCCAATTTGAGGTATGTGGCATTTCAGATGATGATAAGTGCCAAATTCAATATCGTGGACAGTTATTACAAACTGCAAGGAGGCATTTCGAGACAGGTGGTGAACGTATGCGGCATACCTTCCCCGCATTGATCACTGCCACAATCAAATTATGCCGACGATACAAGCGTCTTGAGAACTCGGTAAGCCCACCTGTTTTGCTGTCCCTACAGAATTTACTAAATTCATGATAGGAACCGGAGTGGAAGACGAAAGTTGAGACTATACTCAAGTTCGCGCGCAAGCTTATCTCCATACTCGCCACACAAGTTGAGGCCCCCTCAATTGCCCTGCGACTTTTCTTGCTCGAAGCTCAGGTGGCGGATGAGTGCGGCTTTGAGGATCTCGCATATGATCTCTACGTACAGGCGTTTACCGTCTATGAAGACAACATTTCCGAATCCCGTGCACAGCTACAGGCGATTACGCTTATCATTGGCACGCTCCATGGCGCACGAGTGTTTGGGATGGACAACTACGACACCTTGATCACGAAGGCAGCATTACACGGCGCGAAGTTGCTGAAGAAGCCGCATCAAGCAACTGCCGTTAATTTGGCCAGCCACTTATGGTGGCAGGACGGGCCCACAGGAGAAGGAGCCTCCAAAGAAGGAGAGAAAGAGGATGATGCGAAAGGCGAACCCACCACAGCTGTATGTAACAACCCTTTACCCAAGTGCAGTTTCAGGGTTTGCTCAAGCTCCATCCAGTATCCCCATCGCGACAGCAAGCGTGTGCTGGAGTGCCTGCAAAAGGCTTTGCGTATTGCCAACTCTTGCATCGAGGAGATTGTCACTGTACAGCTCTACTGTGACACTTTGGACAAGTATTTGTATTACTTAGAACGGGGCGCACCTGCAGTAAGTTACTACAAACTTTCAATATCACATGACATGGCCCATCTGAACTGACACCCGTTCGTCCAGGTCACTCCCAAATTTGTCAACAGTCTTGTCGAACTCATCACATCTTCGATCGACAACGTGTCTTCTCCTGATGTTCATCCTTCGCAGCGCGCGCCGCCCGGGTTACTTGAAGCGGTGCAGGTCCCGGAAATGATTACCCGCCATTTCCGAAACACTCTTCTCTATATCCAAGCCAAGAAGGCGGCGGTCGAGAGCGGCGGCGCAGATCGCCGATGGGATGAGGTTGACGTCGTCGGAGCATTGTTGAAGATGGGCATCACACGATGAGCACAACAAGCTGTAACCAGTTGACGAGCGGACGACCCTATCGTGTACGGTGTTTTCGATTGGTGTATGTGCAAATTTGTATTATAAATACTGTGCTTTTGTTGATAATCACTCGCGCAATTCTATTCATGCTTTCATCTCTTCTGTTAAGTCAGATTGTAACGGGAGAATATATGTGATTGTTATAGAGAGCAGAGAGAGAGAGAGAGATACCAGAGAAATATGCAGTGCAAGTAGGTATGGACACAAATGAGAGGCATCAGTCGAACAGCGCATATGAGACTAGATTTGTTCCGGACGGACAGCAGTGAGCCGACAAGAGGTTGTAAGACGGCAAAAGTAAGTCCGCTTATCCCAAACTTGAGAAGTATAAGAGAATTGAAAAAAGGAAAGAAAGAAAGAGAAAACGAGTCCGAACGAGAGCGAGTGTATATCCGTCCTCCCCAGCTGGTGCGGGCACAGCGCGCACGAACGCTCGCATGAGACAAGAAAATCAATATGCGGGGAGAACAAAATTCATAAGAAAGGAATAGAAAGAATGTGGATGAGTGGAAGCAGAAGTGGTAGTACAAATGGAGAGAAAGGAGGGTATTAAATGATAACTGAGCAAATCAAATGAGTGGGTAAGGGAAGCTAGCATATCCGCGGTTTTGGGAGAGCAGGGACGCTTGTCGTCGAATAAATTGTTGTAATAAGCGAGGGGCCATCGTCCGTGAGCTTTGTAGGAATTGGGCAGCCTTTAGAGCGAGCCCAATGAATGTCCGCATTATACAAAGAATTGAGTGCTGAGGAAAGGGAAGATAAGACAAAATCCGAGAGTGATAGAATATCAGCGCTTACTGAATACGGCTCGAGGCATGTACCTCCATCTCCTCCATCTTGAAGGAGTTGAGCTCTTCCTTGATGCGCTGAGCAAGCGCAGGAGTGAGGCGGGACCATGTCGCCGGCTCGCTTCGGCGGTCGTAGAGCGTGCTCGGGAAGGTATCGTATACGGACAAATTCGCAGCAAAGCTCAACTTCTTCGCCGGTGTCGTTGCAGATCGGTGGGCGAGGCTGGGTGCTGTAGGCACAAACGCAGACAGCGCAGGGGCGGAACTATTCGGGTGTGAGTACATGTTCTTCTCTGCCACAGGTGGAGAGGTCGCGCTGCTGTGGATCGGCGACGGCTCGGAGACGAGGAGGCCAGCGTCCTTGCCCCCACTCTCGCCGTTCTCGAACGTGAACTGGGGCAAGAAGGCGGGGGCGGCGCGCGGAGAGTGCCCACCGGAGCTATGTGAGCCGTGTCGGTGAAGGCCGTCGATGTGGTCCGGATCGGGGGAGGGAATTCGAGCGAGTGGTCCCAACTCAGTTGACGTCGTCGCGATCCCGATGGCGCTGTTCGAGCGCAGCCGGTTCGCGAGGTTCGAGTTGTTGGACTCGAGGTGATTCAGCTGGTTGTAGTTTTGCGCGTCTGCGGAAAAGCATGATTGTCAGCGCCGCGAAATGATTGTTGATCGCCCCCCTACTTACTCTTGAGAATCCCCTTCGCGGGTTGCGCACTTCGCTCGATGCTTCTCCTGAGACCTACCGCCCATGGTTCCGCATCGTCCTCGTGTTCAACTGCCTCCTCTTCCAGACTAACCCTGTTCAGGCCCTGACGGATGGTCACATCGACTTCTTCAGGGTCGACCTCATTCCACGAATGATCGTCATCCCACGCCTCTGTGCTGTACTCGCCTGGTCCAGGGCCACGGTACGTCCCGTCCTCCGAAATATCGTCTTCTTCTTCCTCGTCAAACTTGCCTCCGGGTTCGCCCACACGGGGTGCGGCCACGAACTTGGGCGGTCCCCCGGCAGCGCGAGAAGTGGTCCCGTGCTCCCACGTATGGCCGATGCGCTGCTGTTCCTCTTCTGCCTGCTGCTGAGCTGCGGCAGCAGCCATGGCGGCGGCGGCCTCCTGCTGCTTCGCACGTTCGGCAGCCTCTGCGTTCGACTTGAGGGTGTGCTGACGAGCGAGCTGCGCTGCGGGTGAGAGGCCGTTCATGTCCGCACTCCACTCGCCTCTGTCCGCCTCCGCGGTGGCAAGAGACACGCTTGCTTCCGCGGCGTCTGCCTTCCCCTTCTTCTTCTTGTCCTTCTTCCCACCATCCTCCCCGTCCTTGTCCTTGTTTTTGTCCTTGAAGAGCGACGTGATCCCAGCGATAGAGTTCCGGCGCGCGAGCTTGCCAATCGAACCCAGCTTGCGGATCATCACCGACGCGGAGGAGGAGACAGACGAGATGGAGATGTTATCGGTGGACCGGTTGAACTTGGAATTGAACAACGCGCGCTTTTTCTTCGTCTGCACCGTTGCTGTCGATGCCTGATCCGCATCCACAGCACCGTTCACGGCAGGCACGCTCACGGAGCGTACCATCGGCGTCGCCGCGGCCCCTTTGCCAGCGGCCTTTTTGGGATCAACGACGGACGACGATGACACCGCGGCCGCGGCAGCAGCGTTCTCCTCCTCCTGCAACGCGTTGAAGGCCTTCCGGAGACGACCCTTGAGGCCTACTCCACGCCCTTCTTTGAGCGCGCCGAGATCAGAGTCATCTCGCGACATGCGCTTCTCAGCTGGGGTGAGTCCACCCGCGGCCTGCGAGAGCGGTGATGGGCGCGGCGGACGCGGGACAGCGCCCGGGGTCGTCGACGAAGCATTAGAGACCGTCGACGGCCGAGAAGAAGACGATGAGGGCGCAGAGCCCGCCGAAGAGACGGACGACGAGCGCGCGTGCGGTCTCGCGGCAGGTGGGAGCGAGCCCTTGCCGTTCACGCTCGCGGAGACGGGAGAGCCGGTCCGGTGCGAACCTGCGCTGGAGGACGCGCCGTGCCCGCCGGCAGAAGGTGCCTGCTGAGACGAAGGGGAGTCGGTGGCGCGCTTCATGCTGTCAGTGCGCGCGCGGTGCTGCTGGCCGCCGCTCCCGCCCGAGTTGACGGAAGAGGTGGAGCCTGCCGCGTCTGCACGGGCGTACGGTGGCTGGAACGGGCCCGAGCCTCCGTTGCCGGGTGCGTACCCTCCTGCCGGGGGGAACATCGGCGCAGGCTTCCCGATCGGGGTTGTAGGCTGCGAGCCGCCGTCCTGTTGTGCGTGGGAGCCCTGGCGCTGCGGGCGCCGATAAGGGTGGAAGCCGGGATAGTCGGCAGGGTTTCCTCCGGCGGGGCTCGTTCCGCCGGAGGGAGGACCGCCGCTACCCCCGCGGCCGTTGACGGAGCCGTAGGGGCTCCCACCGCCAGGTGGACCACCGGGATAGCCATTGTTGAATCCCTGTGGTGGTGGTGGTGGTGGTGGTAGCGTTTGATGTGTTCGCGCGTTGTGATAGGGTAGATTCGGCGAAAAAGGAAGTTGGAAAAAGGGTAAGAAGGAGGGAGAGAAAAAAAAAAGCAAAGTGAGACGATAGGTCGGGTAGGTTTACGGAAGGACGAGAAGAGCACACCATTTGAGGATACTGTCCCATTTGCGCCTGTTGCTGCTGTGCGGCGTTGAACATCATCTGTTGGTACGCCCACGCGAATTGCGCGTTGGCCGCGTTCGGATCGAAATACGCGCCAGGTGGGAGGTTTCCCGCCGCGTGCGGGTGCATGCCGTACGCGCCGGGTGGAGCGGGGCCTTGCGGATAGTACTGTGGGTAGAACGGCTGGGCGTTGGGCGAGGGCGCCCACCCCTGTTGGGGCGGCATGTTGGGGGGCGGAGAAGGGCCCTGCGAAGACGGCTGTTGTTGAGGGTAGTGCGGGTACGGCTGAACGGGATAGGTGCCGTTGGGACCCTGTCCTTGCTGCTGGTGTTGGGGGTCAGCAGGCGCCGGAGAGGAGCGCGAGCGCGGGATCGAGGCGTTCGGGGTTGCTGAGGAATCCATCGTCGTCGTCGGTGTCGTCGTCGTCGTCTGTTCTCGAGGAAGCTGCCAGTCTTGGGATGCGAGCACGGCCATGGACCGGAAGGTCTCGAGCACGGCTGCTGGCGGAGGTGGGCGGGGATGGGAAATGTGATATGGGGAAGGCGTCGGTCAGCATGTGGTACGACGAGCGCATACGATGGTAGGTTATCGTGGACAGATAAAAACGCATATGCACACCTTGGGGGTTTTTGTTAATGAAAAGTTAGTAGAATTTGTTGGTAGGATACAAGTGGGACTGAGGAGAGTGTAAAGAAGAAAGATGGCTGCGTTGCGACGTTGTCAGCGTCGGGTTTCCCTGTTGGATACGGTCACAACTGACAAGAACGTGTAAAGCCGGCAGGAATCTGGACGCCGGTTTGTGAGTTGTTTGACGAAAGAAAGAACGGGAGTGGAAGATGAAGTGAGAGGAGGAGGAGTACGTCGTCGTCGAAGGGACGGGCAGTGACCAGGGCGTGGTGGCCGACGACAGCGACCGGGAACAAGAAGCAACCACAGGTACCCTTGGGAAAACGGCCTCCCCCCTTTCGACCCTCCACTCCTATCCCCTCCCCTCTCACCCAATCTTTTTTTTTTCTCTCTCTCTTACTCGTTGATCGCGCAGTAAATACGCGATGGAAAGGCGCGTAAACAGCCCTCAGAAATGATGGTTTCTCTCTGCGGTTCCGCCGCTGACTATGAAAGAGAACGACCATGAAAAAAGAAAAGAAAAAGCAAAACCCAGCTTCGACAACGAAAAAAAAAGTCAACTTTGAATACGCTTTTCGCAAGTTCAATCTTGTTCGGTCAAACATCACCGCGTGTAAGCCGGTAGCTTTCGAGGTGACTGAGACCGTCAAACCCTGGTCAAACCCGTGTGGCCCTTTCCTCCTTCTCGCTATACAGATTTCCCCACATTCTCTCGCTAAACTCGAGAGATTGACAAGCTGAACCTTGGGTCCCGTGCTCTCGCGTGTCAGGGTCGCGGGTGCCTCTTCCAGTGTAGCTCCAGTCCTTCCACCCATAACATCTCAAGTGCAGACCTACTTGGTCTGCTCGCAGGCAAACACACCCACATGACTATCGCCGTCGCTGGCTTGCCCGTGCCGCGTATCGGAAGGTGACCTCCACCGCCAGAATATCAGCGCAACCGGCGGAATCACGCGTCTGGAAGAGTTGAGATCTTGTGCTACCGAAGTGCTGATCTTGATGTCCATTTCTGGGCCGTTGGTATGCACCTTTTGATTGTCGTCGCCGCGCGAACTTATCTTGCCTACTGCTTCGGAAGCTGTCGCAGAAGACCTCACCGATAGTGTTTGGTTTTTCAATTAAGCCTGACATCATGTGGCCTTTGAATTCCGCCGAGTTCTGCAGCAGAGACGCCGCTTAACAACGTTCCCGTCAGATTCCCATCGTTGCGCCCGAAAAAAAAAAATCGAACGTGGCGGTCCGGAAGCTGTCCCTCAAAGCAGATGTGGCGACTGTTTGTGGTCACTGTGGAGAGTACACAGATCTTCGACTGAGTAGGTCTTGGCGTTGAATTGAACCTCTCTTTCGATTCATGTTCTACGGCAGGATAGCTGCAACGACACTCTTCTCGTAGCGATGGAATGGTGCGATAGGGCCGCGAACCAAGACTACTCTGCATAGTACTTGGTACATGCTCTTTTCTACGCAGCCAATCCTACTTTGTAGAATGCCCGAGGCATCAACATTTGTAAATTCTTTGAACACATTAGATGCGAACTTCATCTCAATTTGAGCGATAGAACCGTAGCAATTGAGTTTGGATCTCGGAGAGGTGTGCCTACCATAGACCCGGTTCGACCTAAATCTGCACGCATACGCAAGTTCAGACGTGGCAGTTCAAAGGCGCGAACGGAATGTCTGTAGTCTTATGTTTGTGGGAAAGAACCTCATAAGTAGCCCTGTTCATCGTTCAAACGTTCATCCCTGGTTCGATCGACATCATGTGTGAGTCCGCGTACAGATCTGCGCGCAACGCGGGCCCTGTGGCTTGCGCTGTCTCTTTTCTTCTCCGCTTTGGTCGAGTACTTATTGCTACCATTCCGCCCAACTCTCTTGTCGGGCCTCATCTTCAGGCCCCAGATTCCAGGAAATTCTTGTGGCTTGTCTTCATTCCTACTAACCGTGACACGCCCTGACTTGGTCTCGCGTTAGAGAGACCGAGCGTTGGATGAATGTCAGCCTAGACCAACTCGAATTCACTTCTAGACCGAAAAGGTGTCTCGGGCACCCCCTTTTTCCCCACCTTCCCGGATCCGCCGGCCGCCGTCTTGTTATCGGCTTTGGGCAATGAATAAGTCTGAATGTCAAAACCGCGCCCAAATCCTCATGCGATTAGTGTAGGCGGCAGCATTCCCAAGAGCAGACAGAGAGTGACTTGGTGATTGCCGCCCATCCTTCGCGTACTGGGTATATGTACTTGCGTGCTGTGCGACCCCCCACCCACCGAGGTCAGCCCTCAGCGCCGACTGTGCGACACCTAGTGGGTAGCACCCAGTCGCTCACCTTCACAGCTGGCACCTGCGACCCAACCATAGTAGCAGCGCGTCAAGTTGGCTCCTCCTCCGTCGTCACTTTCACGCTCAGTCCTATCGGCTTTCAACCTCCACAACGGAATTGTGAACAGTGAGTGACACTTCACCCCTGTAGCCGACGTTGCCTAGACTCAGAGAGACCTTTTTGGAGCTACTCGCAGGGTTGCACCGTTGAGCAAATGGATCCCTTGGTCCTCGTTGTTTCCATCATTCCATTTTGCATCCTCATCGGCGTCATCGTCTTCATATGTGCTGTGAAACTCTGGCGACGACCCCGCCTCGAAGAACCACTACCCTGCGTCGAGACCGGGGAAGGCGTGCTCACATCTCACATCCAGCTCACGTCCCAAATCCAGTTGGCAACACTACCTGGGTCTCTTCCGGTTCCGGCAACCGATGGCGTCGAGAATGCGGACGTCTCGGACGTTTCGTAACAGAGTTCCGATATCACACATACGCCCATCCAGCACACCTTTTTTCTCCGGCTAGCTATCCGTCGTGGCCCGTCTGTAGGGTGAAGTTCGGACCTGTGGCCAAACGGGAAATACTTTCATAGACGTGAGATACCCTCTCACCGCACGACGTTGGCGCGAGTTCGCCTTTTCCTCTCATAGATGGCAAATGTCTAACGCCAGTAACCAACCTGTTACTATTGGGCCCGTTACCGACAACAACAGAGTATCTGCCTCTACCAGTCGGCTGCTCGGAAACCTAATCAAATTCAACACAAGTACTTGGCATGCACGGATCCATAGCTATCCGGCATATTGTCCAAAAATCTGAGCAGACGTTCATCTGCATAAATGTAGCACTTAATTTCTTTCCATCATTGGAGTACTTGAGGAAACTGGAGGTATAACTGTATCCAATCCCTAATGTAGTTGTGTTTGGCTTACTTATTATGATTGCCGCTCCCATATGTACTAATACAAATACCTAGACATTTATCCGTTCAGAGCACCCCAGTAAGTAAGGTTGTGCGGGCAGCACTCCTTCATTATTAGGTTGGCTTTGAAATTTCCAACCACTTGTTCTCGCAGGCGCTCACGCCGCATGTTACTCTTTTGGATGCTGACCTAAGCTGCACT
The DNA here is from genome assembly GCA_037855215.1 of Waitea zeae. Taxonomy (NCBI): domain Eukaryota; kingdom Fungi; phylum Basidiomycota; class Agaricomycetes; order Corticiales; family Corticiaceae; genus Waitea; species Waitea zeae. The sequence continues at coordinate 32,779 of JAZHGK010005203.1, forward strand.
GTGGATGTAACACAAGCCTCTCACAGATACAAAAGGACCGTTTTGCTAGGACCACGTTCACTGCTATAATATCAGCCCGGATCATAAACAGTCCTAC
>JAZHGK010005205.1:0-40710 GCA_037855215.1 Waitea zeae
CCCCCCCCCCTCTTTCCCAGTGCGGTGTTCTTTCAGGACCAGTCCAAACGCAAGGAAACGAGAATGATTCTCTTTTACGTTTGCACGAGATGTGGTCAGAATTTTACAGACCCAGATATTGTTGAACAGAGCGCGTGATATACAAGACCTAATTATGTATTGACGATTTCAGTCAACCCTAATATATTTTCTTATCGTTTGCACGTTCACCATGGAACATCCCCTAATTCATCATCACCAAGGCCCAACGCAAACGTACTGCTCTTCTCGCCGTCCTGCTTTAACGCCTCCCACCAACCATCCCGTCTCTTGCTCTTCTTCGCCTGCGACTCCCTCATTGCGTTCAGCGTACCGTGTGCACGTGCGAGTATATCAGGCACCTCGCGTTCAAGTGCCGCACAGAATCTAGAAAACACTGTCCCGTTAACCTCCCCCTCATCACCTTCGTTGGCCGAGCAGGCGGACATAGCACGCAATTTAAACCCAGATATCTGGTCGGGCTTGTTCTCCAAAAACTGAAGTACGTTTGGCAGCTGCGATTACGGTAAGTCAAAACTGTTAGGTATGGACGAGGCCGGCACCCGTACCTCGACCTCCGATACGAAGTTTTGTGTGACAGCGACGGATGGCTCTAGGTTTACGACGAGGTGCCACCATCCGGCTGGACTGTAGACATTGGACGTAAGGCGACAGGGCGACAGCGACGGGTACAATTGACCTACATGTACATAATCTCTCCAGCGCGACAAATTCCTTGGATCATTTTTCCACGAGTGCGAGCGTCGTGTGCGTTTGGACCGTACGTCTGCAAAGCATGCGTGTAATACGAAGAGAACCACTCCGCGAGGGACAAAGGTGCGGTCACTTCGGATTCGTCTAGCATGGGGAGTCAGCATGAGGCAAATCCCATGTATAGAGAGAGATTTGAGACCTTCCGTGACAAATACCCCAGGAGGTGGCAAATCAGGAGGAAACAATATCCATCCCTTGGAGCCAGTAACGACGGCATTCCAGGCTGATGTGGCGTTTGGATCCTTGCTAAAAGGATAGTACTTTAGCTTTCCGCTGTCACCCGTACCATGTCATGGAACAAGGTACCTACTGCCATGTTGACCCACTACGTGCTGGCCCCGCGATCTGCACCGGGACGCGTCAGCAATTGAGAAATCCCGAATATAACGCCACAAAACGCGAGGACGAGACCTACCAGCCAGCGGTGATCAGGTCTCTCCGCGCCCATCACGCGGAACAGGTCCTCCCCGAAGAGGGATGGCACCTCGAATTCCTCTCCCATTTGCCCGTTCGTTCGACGTACAAACTCTGAGTCAAAAAGGTAAAGCGGGCTTTCGTCCACGGCGCCCTCGGCGCGTTCGACTGAGCGCGCGTACCGATCATACACGCTCAGAGCCACCGTAACTGCTTCGGCACGGAACGGCGTGCTGCCGAAACGAGAGACGAGGGAAAAGAGGGCCCACGAGTGTTTTTCTTGTACGTAGCAAGGCCAATTGGCCATCAGGTTCTTGAGTATAACTGGAGTAGATGTCTCTGCGAAAAGCTTGGCAAACGTAGTTTCATCCAAGGACGACCCGTCATGCTGTGCGAGGTTCGTGAGGGCACTAGGAGCGTTGAAGTAGTGGTTCAGCGGCGCGGCGCACAAATGCGGTTGGTACAACACGTCGGAGCAAAGGTCGGGCACTAAAATCCCATGAGCGGGCATAACCAAATCCGCTTCGCCTTCGACGCTGTCCTCTTCTTCTCTCAACGCACGCACTACTCGATCCGGAGCGCAGAATGCAGCCCAGAAAGTCCTCCTCCAGTCGCCCTCCCACCTGTCCATCCGCATCCCCGAGGCGGAGATGTAATGCATTTTCCATAACGACTGGTGCCGGCTGAACACAAAGAAGGCGCGCGAGACGGCCTGGAGGCGAAACAGTGTCCGGGGGAGCAAGAGCGAAAGGACCTCGAGGACAAGTTCGTCTGGGAACGCGGCGAATGCACCCAGCCCCTTGTTGCGTGCACGCGCTGCCTTGGCTGGGTTCAAGAGCGCATTTCCTGAGGGTTTTATGCCCAAGGGATGAGGTCGGTGCAGGCTTGTTGGCGGTGGGGGCGAGCGCCTGCGCTGCGCGCCAGTGTCACGGAGGGTGATGGTAGGCTCGGGGATGTCGGGCGCAAATCTAGCACGTTTTGCAGGCCGCTCGACGGCAGCATCGTCATCCAATGCAGATCGAGACAAAGCGGCGGCGACCATAACCAGTGTCGAACAAACAGGTAATGTTTAAGACAATAGAAGCTATCAGCTCACAGGTTGGTACATAAGCAAGAAGCTTGTGAAAGAAATTTATCAAGTCATGCTTCCCCGGACCGGCGAGACAGTGGTGATGTAACGGTATTGACTGTATTGATGCTCTCAGTACTTAAAGTTTAAGCGCTGGGGTTTAGGCTTTCCCCTCACCCCCTCTATTAAGATTCAATAGCATCTACGACAATGCGCCCAACGCCCCCGCGCCTGCTCTCTACCTCAAGAAGGCTGCTGAACCAAGCTCGTGCTCTGAACCTCCCACATCTTCCTCCTCTCAACTATCACTGGCTGCGCGACGCCTGTCCGTGTCCGCAGTGTGTGGACCCCGCCACTCGGCACAAGATGTTCGAATCGTCGAGCATCCCAGACACCATCTCGCCCGTCCAGAACGGCGTCAGAGTTCTCGACAACTCGACTCTGAACGTGCAGTGGGAAGGCGGGCACAAGAGCGAATACAGCTTTGATTACCTGCGCAGATGGGCTGGGGAAGGGGGCACAGAGCTCAAGGCTTGGAGGAAGGACGTGTTGCCCAAGTCTTGGGCTGCGTCTGACCTGTCTGGCGACAAGAGCCTCTTCGTGAACTACTCGGCTCTGGACGACAAAGAGGGCATTCGCCAGGCGCGGGAGCAGCTCCTCAGCCGAGGGATCGTACTCATCAAGGGAGTCCCGAACGAGGAGACCGACGACGCGAATTGTGAGCTCCGCACACTGGCGCGCAAATTTGGCGAAATAAGAAACACGTTCTACGGGGAAGTGTGGAACGTGAGGGCCGAAAAGCGAACCAAAAATGTCGCGTATACGAGCTTGCATCTTGGGTTGCACATGGACCTCCTGTTCGTACCCACAATCTCCTTCTCTCCGATTCTCGATCCCACCTTGTTTGCTCATGCTCGCACATCTGCTACCTGTTTGCTAGATACTTTGCCGACCCACCGCGGTACCAAATCCTCCACTGCCTCCGCAACCGCGTCAAGGGCGGCCAATCCGTCTTCGTCGACGCGTTTCACGCCGCGAACCAGCTCACCGCGCAGGAGCAGTCCGTCCTCGCCTCCACGCCCGTGCGCTTCCACTACGTGAACGGCGGCCACCACCTCCACCACTCGCACCCGACGCTCGAATTCGGACGCCCGTTCGGAGACGCGACCAGAGGGGAGCAGATCACGTCGATCAGCTACTCCCCGCCGTTCCAGGCCCCGCTCCCGGCGAACGTGCCGGAGGCGTTCGTGCCCGCGCTCAGACGGTTCGCGGACCTGTTGGCGAAGCCGGAGGCGACGTGGAGGTACCTGCTCCAAGAGGGCGACGCGGTCATATTCGACAATCGGCGGGTGCTGCACGCGCGGGACCAGTTCGACGAGAGCGGCGAGAGGTGGCTGAAGGGATGCTATCTTGGTGCAGATGAGGTCTGGGAGAGGACGCGTGTTGGGAACGGCGCCGCGCTTGATTTGTGATCATGTCGCTGGCAAAGTGGTGTAACGATAAGATTTGCGGAGAGCTGCAGTATTCACACAATGTCATTGTATCACTTGGAATAGCACCACCATCGCGCACTTAAGTCTGCAAGGATGTGAACAAGACAAGAAAACACCTTCCCAGGCAACATAGTTATTGCATGTTGTATTGCTACTGTACATTTGGCAACGAGAAGACAAGAAATTCAGCAGTAGAGAGCAAGTACATCGCGGGTATATGCGGGTATAAAAACGCGAAACAAAAACGTCCTCGGGCGTCAATTCGATCGTGGTTTCAAGAAAATTCGTGAGTCGACTCATGTGCGACAAAGCGTCCGCCGTGAGTTGATGAATGAAAGGATATTCGAATGGTTATAAAGGCACGCCGTGTCCATCCCAACGGCTCCTCCAAGGTTCCCCTTTTGTTCTTAAGCAATGGCCTCAATGTGAGAGGCCCGCTCGGTCCCGATCGTTTCGGCATACGCAAGAACGATCGCTGAGGGTGTGGAGAGGTTCACCGGACAGAGCGGGCCCTGACAAAAAAGAAACCGGACGCAAAGTAAAATCCCAACATACCAAATAAAAAAATAAAAAAGAGAGGCTGCCGGGAACAAAAAGAGAGAGAGTCCACACCTTTCTCAAGCCCTCCTTACGGAGCCACCTGGACGCATCGGCCGGGTCGGCCGAATCCCCGCCGTGTTCGACGTTGCGCTGACGGCAGTCGGACGGCCCATGTCGAGCACTACGCCAGTCGCGGACTCGGGCGATAGGGCAGCACGGAGGTGGGCGGACAGGAACGGGCCGCGCAGATGCGGGGTCGACGCGGCGGCGCGAGCCCCGAGGTGGTGGCCCGAGAAAGGTGTGGAGAAGGAAAAGGGAGGGTGACTCGGGAGGAGCGGGTGAGTCAGAGGGATGGGTTGGGTGGTGGCGAGAGGGAAAGGAAGCGATGGGCGGTGCATCGACAACGCCCGACTCAAAAAGGCATCATCGGAGACCAGGGTCGCGGTCGAAGGGCTGTAGCGCTGCAGGCGGTCCAGAGGCGATAGCAGCTCATCGATGGCATGACTGATAGGCGCCAAGTCGATTGCCAAACTCGGGTGGGGTAGTTCGAAAACGCTGAGTACTGACGCTTCGGGGTCGAGGCTTGAGTGAAAGGTAAGTGTCAGAGTGAGCCCGAGGTAATGAGGATAGTAGTGAGAATACACACGCGTGAGTAGCGCGGGAGGATTGTGAGTTGGAGTGGGAGGAAAGGTAGCGCTGCAAGAAAGGTCCCAAGGTGATCCGTGCCATGCTAGTTGTAAAGCGAGGAATGACCATGTTGCGTGTTCAAGAAAAAAGAAAAAAAAAGGTAATCGCTGAGCGGTTCGTCCCCGAAAGGTACGCAGGGACTGAGATGTGCAAGTGAGTGGGTTTTGGTGACTCTGACTGTTACTTAAGTACCTCCACCGGGCACAGTCGGAATGAGTCGTAGGAATGGAGGTGGACCAGCTCTCCTCGGTCAGGGATGTACATCATCATCGTGGCAACCCAAATGCTGAGCAAACGCGACCCTAACCGTGGGCCCGAAATACAGCGCTCGCTCGGGCAACCAGGGCAAGAGGGGAATCGAAAGGCGATGAACGGATATGTCGTAATGACTCTGCCCCCGATGGTTCTCCCCACCAATGGCGGGAGGCGCAAGAGTCAACGCCACCCCCGCCAACGGAGCGCCTTCCCCGGCCGGCGCCGTAGCGCTGCTCTAAACGGCTCGTCCGCCCATGGAAGACGAGGTTCGGCGCTACTGACGTTCGCCAAATGAAATCGAACAATGGTCGCGCATTGTCCTATTCGCACTTGCAACTCCTCCGCCATCGGGGCTTGCGATTGTCAAAATCGCACCGACCGTCTAGTTACAGAAGCGAAGACCACATGGGATGAGGCTGTAGCCAGATGCCGCTGACAGTCGTCAGTCATCCCCTTTTTTTTTACTGCAACATACGATGAGATGTAGGTCCGATTTCTAACAATCGCCCGGACTTGATCTTATCGTCCTCGTACATCCATGTTCCTGCCGGTTTCTATTCGTCACACCTTATGCCGAGTTAAAGTCTATTGGTCATCTGAAGTTCTCGCGATCCCATTCATATTTAGGAGTAAAATAATGCAACCGCACAGCTTCAGAGCACTTTGGGAATAGGATAGGAGGTCAATCAAACGGTCTGTGACATCACGGTCTCTCTAACAAACTAGATGTAAAGCACAACCCACAATACAGCGTACAGCGTATGGAGCCTCCTACCTCCCGACGATACTGGCCCCAAGCCCACCCTCTTTAATGTGTCCATTCTCGTCTCTTACCTCCCGTCCTTCGATCACAGACAGATCCCGTAGGTCCTTCTGCAGCACTTTCGTGAGGTGCGCCAGGCCAGCTTGCTGCTCCCCGAGAACACCTGCGAGCTCCCGCAGGCCATCCTCGTCAACGACCTTCCACCCAACTTTCGCCGCTCCACCCCGGGACTCGCGTTCGCGCGCCGCCGCGACGGCGCCGAGCAGGGCCCACAACTCGTTCAAGCGCGTGCGCAGGCGGCCCATCGAACCGAACCCGCTCCCGCCACGCGCGCCACGGATCTCTTCGTCGAGCGCGTCGAGTGCAGCGCGCAGGGCCTCTTCTTCGGGGCGCAAGGCCGAAGCTCGCAGGGCGGGGATGAGGAGATGAAGGTGTTGGACGAGAGCGCGGAGGCGGTGGGCGATTTGTGCCTGAGCTTGAGTGGCGCGGACCAATCGAGGTGCACTTGTCGTTGTATGTGCGGTGTGCAGGGCAGCTAGTCGTTTGCGGAGGTCCTAAGAAGAATATGAGGTCATGGAGTTCGTAGTTTACGTGTCCGTTTCGTACCTCAAGCGCTTGGGTGTGTGCGGCCGATTGCTGAGTTTGCGCCTCGACTCGTTGCGCAAGGTCATCGAATCCCACAGCAAGTACCGGAACGAGGCTGTGGGAGTTGCCATGAGTTACAGGCACCAACACTCGCAAACGAGCACCAGACAAACCATGAGGGATCAGGATTTTCTGCTACAGCTTTTTGCCACGCCATCTCGTCATATGCGTTCGGTGGTCGGCCATAGCGAGAAACTGTCGCGGGGTCGACGAGATTGTAGAAATAGTGCTAAAGAATCATCTCTCAGCCAGTGTCCAATCGACACAACAGCAATAGGGAGTGATCATACCTGGAATCGGCAGTTGGGCGACTGCGCGTTCCACGCCTGATATATCGCTTCAATCCTTGCAGCCAGCTGGCTGGCCTGCGCTGCAGGGTCACCTGTGGCCAAGCTCGGCGCGGGGACGAGCGTCCCGCGCGTGCCGAGTAAGCTATTGGTCCTCGCTGGCGCGCCCAGCGCAGATACGCCCAACATCGATTGTCCCAACGTCGACTGTCCGAGTATCGACTGCGAAAGGGAGGGTTGTCCTAGCGTGGATACTCCAAGCGTTGACTGGCCGAGCGTAGAGGCACCCAGCCCGCCAAATAGGGAGCCTGCAGGCTTGGGCTGCTGTCCGAAGAGGGAAGGTGCGGGGGTGGTAGAAGTACTGCCAAATAGGCTGGTGGTGCCTTGCGCAGGTTGTTGAGCTGCCGCGTTTCCGAAGAGCCCACCAGTCGGCGCGGTTGGCGTTGCGAGACTCGCCGCCCCACCAAACAGACCGCCAGTGTTGCCGGTTGAAGCTGCGGCCCCAAACAACCCACCGGTGGTTGCACTTTGTGTCGCAGGGGCGGAACCAAAGAGGCCTCCGGTCGTGGGTGCGGTCGTAGGTGTAGCTGCGTTACCAAACAGTCCTCCACCAGTTGCAGACTGAGTACTGCCAAATAGCCCTCCTGCCGCGGGCTGGGTTGTCCCGGTGTTTCCAAACAATCCACCACCAGTCGCTGGTTGCTGTTGTTGCTGTTGAGTGCCCGCAGCACCAAACAGACCACCCGCCGCAGGCTGCTGCTGTTGTTGAGTGTTCGTGCTCCCGAAAAGCCCGCCAGTGCCGGTCTGGCCAGCGTTTGCTCCTGCTGTACTCCCAAACAACCCTCCAGCTGCCGGCTGAGTTTGCTGTTGCTGCTGTTGCTGCTGCTGCTGAGCACCAAACAGTCCGCCCGTTGTGCCCGTGTTCGCTCCGGCGGCGGGTGTCGTGGACCCAAAGATCGAGCCACCCGCTGCAGGTTGCGCAGGTGCGCTCCCGAATAGCGAAGTTGGCTGCTGCTGTTGCTGCTGCTGTTGGGGCTGAGGTTGACCAAACGCGCCGAACCCAGTTTGCGTTGGCGCTGAAGAGCCGAAGAGACTCATTGCGGAAAACAGGACACGAAAGACGCGACCAAGGGCTGGGTGAACGAGGCCTAACGGTCACGTGAGTACAGGGAATACCGTATACCCTCCAACCGCGGACCTCGCCGCCTTCTCATTATTTCTTCACGACTCTCTGCACCCGCGCGGTACATATTCGACCGCTGATTGAGATCCTTTCCTCTCGCAAATTGGATAACGAGAAAACGTTTCTACCCGGCAATAAAATATTTATGCTGAAACTCACCAATCACGTGCAAATGATTGTTCCAAGCGACTGTATCGGACAATCTGATCTCGTATCCGCGCCCAGATGCTCAGGGACCCTATAAGAATTGTCGGTGGAAGAGCCTCTGTATCAGAAGCAAATATTTATCCTATCCCTTCCATCTCTATCTCACCCCTCACACCAACAACACCTCACTTAACCACACCTCACTTTCATCCACACACACACACCGTTGACATGGCTCGCTGCCTGGTTAGAGGGTCGATGAGTGCGCCCTAGGAAGCCATCACCTTTTCGGTCTGCCCTCGCGAACAAAGTTCCTTTCGTTGCAGACTGTGATGAATATTACACCGTGGCAGACATCGTTCGGCCGGGACAGACAATACATTCGACTAGCTACGAGCGGCATCCGGGAGGCAGAGGCGCAAACCAAGCGGTTGCCATTGCACGCGCTGGCGGAGCGGTCAGCATCATCGGTTCGGTGGGGAAGGACGGCGGATGGATCGTCCAGCTGATTGGGGAAGCCGGCGTAGATGTCAGTCGGGTTGTGGAACGGGATGAGGTATGGAAGTCTATTATCGATTGCTGTGACCCACTGATTATCCTTCAAAAGCTACCCACCGGACGTGCCATCGTTCAGCTCAGTAGGACTGGAGAAAACGCTATCGGTTCGTTCGTAGCTGGACCAATCACAATTCTCCGACCTCACCTCCTCCTTTCGCAGTCCTCCATGGAGGGGCCAACCTGGCAATGATGCCACCTCCTCCGCCGTCCACTTTCGATGGCTTCACCCACCTTCTCCTACAGAACGAAATTTCACTCCCTTCTACCCTCGCTTACCTCGCCGTTGGTCATGGCCGGCGCATCACGACGGTATTCAATCCATCGCCTATGCTCTCGGAAACCGAATTACTTTCGTTTCCGTGGAGCAAGGTTGATTGGCTCATCGTCAACGCTTCAGAAGCTACTGACCTCCTGCGTGCACTCGGCACCCCCAGCGCGGGCTTGGCCTCTGCTGCCCTTGGAGCCCCTCCAAATGTTCAAGGCTCGCCCTCAATCCTGACTGCATACTCAGTGATTGCACGACTGAACCAGCATTCGTACTTCTCTCCTACCACGCGGATTATTTGTACCCTTGGGCCGTTCGGTGTGCTTGCACTTGATCCTTCTCTACCCGGGCCGCTCTACGTCCCTGCGATAGACCTGCGTGGAGAGGTCCAGGATACGACTGGCGCAGGCGACTGCTTTGCAGGGTATTTCGTAGCAGGGCTGATGGCGCTTCACGATTCCAAGCAGCCTTTAAATGCTGAAGAACTTCAAAAGATTCTCGCGACGTCTGTGAAGGTACAATCTATGTTTGATGTTGCTTTCCATAATATACTTATGTGCGTTGACTTGTAGGCCGCTGGGATGTCAGTCGAGCGCCGTGGTGCGATGGAAAGCGTACCTACACTTTCTGAGATCAAGGCGCAGTGATATGAGGAGACTGGGGGGTGGAGGAGAATTCGGACTGGTCGAGGACCATGTAAATACAGGATCAGTAGTAATGGATAGTGATACTACATCATCATAGTCTGAAACGAGCGCTCAGTTCGACAAATTTTGTGCACATGACAAGCACTTAGCGCCCAGAGCTTGGGTCTCTCCCAGCCTTCTTGTTCAGTCAGCCCCATGGCTGCGTTCAACAGGCTTGAACTGTTTCCATCACAACTGCGAGAGTCAGGCCGACTCCCTTCAGGTTCTGATCCCTCGTGACATCGATAACAGTAGTTTCTAACATCTTTTTATCAGAAACCTGGTCATCGACAACCCGAACTTGAAGACTGTGCAAGTCACTACGTAGGGCTCAGAAGACATGGATGTGACTCCGCCAGTAATAATCCAGCCACCTACCCATCCATCGGATTCTCCTCCACGCATTGTACAAGTACCATCGATTCCAGGATTTCAAACTCAAGTGGTATCGTCAGGCTTAGGTCCCAATGTACCCACCCAGCCCAACCCCACGCTTCCCACAAACGCCGCAGAGACTTACCCAGAGGCGCCCATACGCCGCGCAGAGCTTGACATGGTCGTCTCGCTCGTCTTTCCTAATGACGAGTCCACCGCGCTCGCCTGGCTACAAGACGCTCATCTCCACGCACTGGCGCGCATGCGGTTCCGTGGGGACGTCGACGCCGCCCGGACCTGGCTCGCGCCCACGCAACGGTTCGTACGGGACGCCCTGGCGCCAGTCCAGCTCCCGGCCTCGTCTGGACCTGGGGTCCCGTACATGGTCCCGCCCCTCGTCAACTGGCCCATCTCCCCTCCGGCAGGGGCGAGAGAGGCGCACGAGCGTCACCGCGCCCGCGTCACCGGGCTCAGCCGTGCGCTCTTCCGTGATAGCGAGCAGAACACCATCGCGTGGCTGCAGGACGCATATGTGACGGAACTTGCACGGCTGATGTTCGACTCGGACGTCTCTGCCGTAAATGAGTGGCTTGTGCCTCTGAAAGAGTACGCGCGGGTGTGCTTCCCACTTCAGATTGTGCCCTCGCCGGGACCCGTTGTGGGCATGGGTATGCGTTCGCCGCCATACTACCCTAACCCGATCGGATACCCGCACATACCACCCCCGCCGCGTTCTCCGATGATCATACCGCCTGGATCTCCGCCGCGCTCACCGCCTCGGGTTGTGGTAGACAACACCTTTAGACGGAGGTCACGGTCACGACAGTCGAGGTCGAGGTCGAGGTCAAACAGCCAGGGGTTTCGTGGTCGCAGAGTGTATCTGAGCCGGTCACCTTCACGACAGTCGAGGTCAAGGTCGAGGTCAAACAGCCAGGATGCTCGTCGTCGCAGAGTGTATCTGAGTCGATCACCTTCACGACGGTCGAGGTCGAGGTCAAGCGGCCGGAATTCTCCTCGTCCTCGCCGGCATCGATACCGAAGCCAGTCTCCCGAGACGATAATTATTCCCGTGGGGCCTCTTACGCAGGGATCATCTCCGGATCCTGTGCCTACCTCCGGACCATCGGCAAGCAATGGACCAAGACCCTCGACAAGGCCACCTCGCCCACAAGCATGACTGGCAGCATATACGCTCTTGTCTGAAAAAGACACAGATCACTCGACGAACGTGATAAACCATCGTTTCAATATTTTTGCACTTTGTAATCACTATTGTACAATACTAGGGTCGGACTTCAGCTGTATTCCCAAGTGTTCTTCATCGTTGATTTCAAGCACACTTTATGCCAGAGTGGATAGTCTCTGCATCTCGCTCATCTAAAAGAGTAGCCCGCTCAGTTACGAGATTGAAAGTTTGCCGTTTCTTTTACTTACATCGTAAGCAGCCGATACGTATGTCAGTTCACTGAGGGGGCGAGGTCGAGACGGCATGCGAGGAACGGGCGATTGACCCCAGATCGACACCTGCCATAACAGCATCAGCAGCTGATCACACAATGCGGGGTTCGCGAATGCGGGGTAAAGGGGCTGATGACAACTGGAACTGTGGGTCACTCACCATCCGACTTGAGTGCCTGCTGACGGATCTTGAGTGCATTCTGGCGCTCCTCTTCTGTGAGGGTGATGCTCTGCTTGCGGGCAGGCTTGTCGGGTGCGGTGTCGTTCGATGAGGAGGCAGAGACGGCCTCGTCTATCTCCTCGTCGCGCTCGAGGCTGGGTTCGTCGTCGTAGGCACCCATCTCGTCATCGAGCTGGCTGTCTAGCCTGCCCCAGCCGTGGGCGCCGCCGCCGTTCTTCTGGAGGTGGTTCGGGTCGGAGAAGCCGTTGCGTGCGACGTGCCTGTCCTTCTGGAGCGCACGGGGGAAGGTCGAACGTTCTGTGCGGGTCATGGTAGGCCTGAGATGAGTGGTTGTTGGGAGTGAGGATGAGTAGGGTGCGGGTTGGAGTGACTAGGTTGGTCGCAAGTGACGCTGATGGCGTGATGACCACAGGAGGGGGCTTTATATACCTTCGCGTTCTGTCGGGAAGTGGTCGCCCCCACGGCCATGTTCGCGAGGGCCCCGACTCAATTGTATAGCCATCGCTCGGGGGCTCGTCACACGGTCTCAGCCCGCCCAGCTCTCGACTTGGCTCCGGCACCGGCCGTCGTGCTCCCCGCCATAATTTCGATCACACCAACAGGTATTGTAGGCCAAATCAATATTAACAGCGAGTATCTTGTGCTTAAAGAACCCTCGAGCTTTACCACAGCTTACGTTGAGATACGTAGCACATCGGAAGAATTACGACACAGAAGGGCAAGAAGAAGGATGGGGGTGGCTGTGCTATGACACGCCACCTCGACGCACACGACCGCCTTCGCAGACGAGGACCCCGATTGAAGGGCAGATCACGAAAGTTTAGGCGAACGCAATGTCATCATACGCAATAGATTTGGCTCGGTTATGATATCTCTGAATCACGATTGGTTTAGTCGGTGATAAAATACAGCAAGAATCGACGCTTGTCCGATGGTGTTACCGGCGTTGTAGCCCCGTCTTCGTCTTTCATGAGTATGGGTGCCAACACGGATGCTTGTAAGAGCGCTCAATGTTACTGACGTAGACAAAAAATGGGACGGCGCTGAACGTACCAATACTTGGTGCCAAGATGCTTGGGTCGGCCCCGGCATCTGCCTGCTTTCGCACGTAATAATGCAAGAAGGCGTTCAACGACACCCACACCTGGTCAACATGTCAATAGCGATGAAAACGCGACTCCTTAAGAATAACTCACGTTCACATTAGCAGGTGGGAAAGAAGACAACAGTTGGTATGCGTCATCTCGATCGTGCGCCTTGGCAGCATCCGAGTGCAAGGACGCTGGCATTAGTGGGTACTTCAGCGAGGCGAGTAACGTCGCTAGCGTCGTCGCCACCGCGTGGGAAAGGGCTTGCTTGTCGGAATGAGAAGGGAAATCTGTGCCAGTGTCCAATGCCTGTACGTAATGGCATGTTACACTGAGCAAAAATAACAATTCCCCGTGGTCGTACTCACTTCGCGTATGGATTCAACCAGTGTTTGATCGCCTTTCCTGATAAACAAATCATTCTGAGCGAGCCTCGTGAGCATCTGAAATGAATCACTAACGAGTAAAATGGAAGATCGTACCGTTGATCCTGCATGGTCCATGAGCCAACTGATGAGCCGCATGACCTCGCGCGGGGAGCGTGCGGCATCTGGAGGCAACAGCTCATTTCCTTTCCCGATTGTGCGGATCGGCCCGGGGATCCGTGCAAGCGTGTCCAAGCTATTGCCGAAACACGTTGGAACTGACAGACCAAATGCAATCACGGGCAACGTCGGCATCCTAAGCGGCAGCGTAGAGGAGTTTAGTTTGCTCACGGTAGTCTCCGCCAATCGCCACAAAGTGGTCCTTGCCCAAGAGCGTGTGAAGAATGATGGTGTGTTCTAACCGTTGATGGCCGACGTTGTGCTTGGAGGCAAGCAAATCGGTAATGTGTGCTCGAATGGTGATGGTTTGTTCCTCTCCAGGAAGGAGCAGATCCTAAATAAAGCTTAGAAGGCGGGTTTGTATCAATGCTTTTCGGAGATGCACTCGCCGCTGTGGGCCCAATAGACATCCATTCAGGATCTATGGAGAGAGTTATTCTTGAATAGAAACCATTTGTTTAAAGGATAGTGCATACTGATTGGTCTCTCTTCGTTAACCGCGACTAACCTCCATGCACAAGGTACCTGGTCGAAATATGAACTAAGCCGCAGAGGACAAGGATACCTCAAACGCGCACCTTCCCGCGATTCACAACAGTAAAGGTACGGGTCACTTCTTGCTTGTATCTAAGCATATGTTTAACGCTATGCGCCATGTGATGAGAGTGCTGCATACTTGATCGTCCCCAGCTCGATAACACCATGGGAAACGTGCACTTCTGGCTTCGAGCGCGGTGCCTCGGCGTTAGCTACAAGCTTGTAGCAAGCTCGGATCGCCTCGTTATGTGCATTCTCTTCTACAAGTGGTACCTAGAGAAAGGTAGATATGGTTCAGAAGATGTGCCATAAAGAAGTGACTACCTTACGTGGATGGTGATGTCAGCTGAGACGGGGCGATGGTCACTCATCGTAATGTCAGCGTGCATGGAATATGTGGTCTGGTGGAGATCGACAGAGGGCGCATGTGCATAGAGAACTCGGTCTGTCCACGCCGGCTTTCGTCTGTGATAGATGCGTAAGCTGTGAAAGGGTGCGGAAGATTGTTTGATACCCACTTGGTGTCGTACCCAAGCGAGTCTTTGATTTCTCCCGGGCTGAAACGATATGAACTACAGAGAGACTTTAGCGTACGATAAGCACAATAAAATGCGACCACACACGGGTAATGAGAGATTAAAGATTCCCGCAAACCATCAAACGCCCGTCCCGCTTGCCGTGCTGTACCCAGTTGGTCGTACCGAGCAAGGAGAGCAAGATTCTCAGCCCGCGTGGTGACATCCGTAGCTGCGTCCCCCAGTACTTTGCGCACCATAGCATCTGGGAGGTCAATACGGTAATTCAGGTCACCCTAACCAATGTGAAAAATAAGCACGAGGCATTTAAACATCAGGAATGGCTTAGCACTCTCACAATCCAGAACAGCGCGTCACTTTCGAACACGCTTGCTGTTACAGTTCTTGGTGGAGGAGGGTACGTCGCCCCAACACTTATACTCTCCTCTCGTTCCCAGTCTTCCGGCGGCCACGACGTTTTAGGCTTTTGGCTGGGAGATTGTGGCACGCTTGGAGCCTTTGAATATGGAGCAGATAAAGTGACAGGCGGTTCCGGCACGGGGACCTCGAATGTCAGCCGTTTGGAGAGATCATGAAAATCAGCATTGCGTCGGTCAACCATCTCATCGAACGCAGCCAGATGGGCATTTACGAACGTCAAAACTGTGGGACGAGCACGAGTAGGTACGGCATCAGTGTCTCCGCGCTTCTCTGCTATGTTGGTAACGTTGAGAAGGGGCGGCGAATAGGCGACGCGCAACGCCACGGCGCCTTTGTTTCCCTGGATGTATGCGTGGTATGAGTACTCCTATTCGCGGCGCCAGAGATAAGGATTGTCACCATGATCCCCATCACTCCCGTGCCAACGGAGGTACTTCGAAGCTCTGTGAAACAATCGCGTAGTGGTTCTCGAACGAAAAGCACGATCAGCATGCCGACTAGCTGCTTAGATACTACCTATTCAGCGGAAGTTTTGAATCGGTCTTGGTACACAAATATGTTTTAAAGCTAAAATGTCTACCTTGACGTATGGTCCAGTCTTTTCAAGGGAACTCATGATTGCCTGAGTCCATGCTTCCTCCCGAGAGGCTGGAGTAGCGTAAATGAGAGCAGCTGTCGAGAGATCGAGTTCTTGAAAGCCAAATACAAGTGCATCTGGAGGCGCCTCGTTTCCTTGAGCATCGCCGACAGGTGAAGTAGGTGAAAGAGGAAGTGGTATGTCAGCTGCCTTAGCATCTTCTGCCAAGCTGGCGTTCGAAACGGATGACATAGGGTCAAATGCAGGGACAGTGAAAGGAGAAATATTTGGAATTGGTGGCAATGCTTCTTTCCCCTCTGTGCCCAAGTTAATAGTTGACTCCCCTGATACCCAGCTGCGAAGGTCGGTATCGGCTGTGGGCAGCTTCCCGTTCACATTGAACGTGCAGAAGCGAATACTGTACAACTTGTGTAAGAAGTTACGCAAGGTGAAGTAAAAAAGAACCTACGTAAGTCGTGAACGGTTTGGTGCATCTCTTGGATTAGATGATTTCGCTGTTTCCAAAGCCTTGCGCCAAACCCAGTATGAGCGAATCATTTCGATGTCATCTGCAATAGCAGCAGGATTCCTTGGCCTTCCCGCAAAGCAAGGAGATAGGTACCGATGCAGTTGGGACACGTCAGAACGCAAGTCTGGAGGGAGATAGTATGCTAAAACCAAACAATAAGCCTTTCGAGGTTAAAAGGGAGTAATCCGGAAGTCGTACATTCCGGCATTAGGCCATCTTTCCTTCCCCAAAGGTGGTGGTAGTACGTCTCCAGCCATGACCAAGATGTTTTTGAGGACTGCAATGAAACCGAGGCATGTTCCATAAGCTTTCTGCATTCTGAAAGCAACTGCTTGAGATGGTCGATGTCGTTGGTCAGAAGTTCAAGTTGACTACCGGGTGGATGTGCCCGTGGAGTGTCATCATCGTCAGACTCGTCGTCATATGGCGATGCACTCCGAGTGATAATTAAAGACATGTCTATATTGAAATTAAGCGGTCACAGTTTAAATAGCTGAACGGGTTCCCCACGTACCGCTGCGAGCCGGCAAGGCTCCTGGACGTAGGTCAAGCGTACCTCTTCGTTGTTGAACCATCGATATATTAAACGGCTCAATGATCGGAATAACCTCTCGCACAAAGAGACTTGCAGTCCCGTTTCCAGCTTCCAGTATCAGCAGACTATTTTAACTATTAATATTCTTGAGCTGACGCAGGGGTCTATGCAGCCCACGCACCACCCAGTGCCAGCGTTTTCAGCATCGGGGGCAGGGGCAGGTGAAGCATCAGATGGCACTGGCCGGTGCAGCACAAGTGCTATAATACGAGCAGCATCTGAAAGAGGTTCGCGTGTAGGCAATGCGAGCAAGAGCCTCTCAGTTGGTTGTAAGAGGTTCTGGATTGCATTATCCATCGAAGGAGGTTCGAAGGAAAGATGATTCTATGTAAGCGCTCGTGATGACGCTGGGGAAATGCTGTCGTGGTCGTACGCCACAGCGCTAGCAGGCACCAGCCACAGGCCCGTTACCTATGTAATCACTTATCAAGCTGTAAATGTTGTGACGACAACCTTTTTTCCCTATGTCAATGAACCGCCCCTTTTCTTCCTGAAATGAAAATAGAGCAAAAGAAATTCTACTGAAGATATCCAGTTGTATCTAACTCGGAGGCTATGGGTGCTACTTTTCCCTGTCCGTTTTGTTAACAAGTATCGACTCTCAACTGATTTACTCTAGGGCACTTTCTTGGTTAAGGCTGGCCAATTATGAGTATCATGCATCATGGTGCATGTATTTCTCCTACTGTCGAGTGTTCTGTGACTCCTAGCACTGCAAAAAGTATCGTCTCAGCTGCCTTCTTATCACCTCCCGCCTCTCGGCACGCCTTTGCCAACTCTCGGGCTTTCATCTTCAGTCCATATCCAACCTCATCCACTCCATCAGATAAAACACTCTCGATTGCTTCTGCGAGCTGGCCAGAATGAATGGATGCCTCGTGACCCTTGTTTGCGTATATACCATTTCCTAGATATTCCACCCGTCGTGCAAAGGTGTAGAGATCGTACCATTGTGGAAGAAGGATCTGTGGGACACCTGCACTAAAAAAAACCATGAGATCAGCAATGACAAATGGTTTGAAAGCCTTACTAGCATCCTTCATGAAACGAGTCTAGAAGGGAAGTGTATAAGCAACAGGGATCGTGGAAAAGATAATTGAGGACCTACTTGCGCCGCCATGGTGCACCGTAGCAACCACATTTGGATGTTCGAGTATTTCCAAAGCTCTAGCTTCAACCCAATCCTCCACTCTTACCCATTCCCTATACCCTGCTCCCAAATATTCTTTCAGTAAATGCTCGTATTCGGATGCTCCTGGTAGCTTCCAGAGCACTTTCAGTCCGCCCCTACTCTTCAGCCTCGTCTGGGCTTTATTGAAGGCTTCGCACGTACTTGTAACGTCGATATTCTTGTACTTGAATAGGGATCCAAGGTTTACATACACCACTCTTCCATTTTCTAAGAATCCGGCTAGGTCTGGGTACTTTCCAGCGGTGAGAGGCTCGTCCGGAGTAAGGATTGGTCCACATAAAACGGCGTTCGTCAGAGGCACGTGCGGATACTCGATATCTGTCACAGACGGATGGATCACAAATTTGCCGCCTTGTCCAACGGAACGAAGAACGGAGCCCTTTAAACCTGCGGCGTGCCGAGCACTGTCGACGTCTCTGAGTTGAGACATGGTACCGACAAGAAACAGGAAGGAAGCAGCAAGAGCCAAATTGCGTAAAATTTGCGAAAACGGAACCGGATAGGGTATGTTTGAGAAGAGTCTAGTAAAGCACCATACAGTTGCCATCAGTTAACGAGTATGGGCTAGATTCATGGAGAACTATAAATGTCTTGAACACTCACACGGGATACTTCCAGAATGCACTCCCAAGTGGCTGGTCAAAGATTGCAACGTCAAGACTCGATATAGGTGCCATGATCCCCCATTTCAGCTTCAATGCTTCGCAAGCATCTACACCCACAGGCATCAAAAGATCCACCACAACCAAGTCAGGCCTGAAATCCTCGAGAGCGGCTTTGATTTTCTCATACAAAGTCATGTAAGAGTGACGAGGTAATACCATCAAGGTTGTTGCCTTTTTGTAAGGGACCAAGCCAGCACCAGAGGTCCCCTTGAATAAAGATACTGGTGGCGACCGCTCCTTTGTCAGCTCGTGAGTAAACTCAGCAAACATATCCTTGTCGCTTAACGCATGGAAGGAGACTTTGTGGCCCTCCGTGGAGGAAAGCGCGTCAACATGTCGTCGAAGAGGTTCGTCGGAAACGATATGAATATGCAGAGGTCTAAGAGAAGTGGATTCCAGTGGGAGCGCGAGGAGCGCACGAATGGTCGCGAGATGGATGTTTGCATGGCCGCTTAACACAGGCAAGACAAAGGCAATGCTAAGTGACAGTGTAGACATGATGAAGCTGAGAGCACAAGACACGCTGGCAGTCCAATAAACAAACAAACAACACAGATTAATTTAAGGCGCAACATGGCATCACATGATCGGGCCTCTGCGGGATAGGCGTGAACTGTGGCGTTGCCGTACGTTAAGTCAAGTTGAGCGAAGTTTGCTGATCTTGCTTACCCAAGCGCGGCGAGTCAAGCCGATTGTGCGAAGTTCACTGCTCGCGGAAGTCTTCGATCAGTCACCAGCTATTCAGTTGACACCGTGGGGCGACCGGTCGAGGATTTCCACGAGTGTAAATGCACATTCGACAGCGGACGCTGCGTGTACGGCTGGTGAAATGGCCTAACAAATTTGGGGAGGGTCGGACAAAACCAGAGCTGTCGAGGATCGAGCATCATCAAAAATGGTCAGCCATTCTTAAACGTTATTGTGTAATGACATTATTGTTTTTATTTATAAGATTTAAAAAGTGAAGTCGCTTTTGTTAATGTTGTAGCCTTTAACTTGAAGCTTGAACAATTCCAGGAGTGTAAAAGTCAAATAACCTTTTATTATGAAATACAGAGAGATATGACTCAACAAATATCACATTCAAACCTGCCGTCCTTCGGTCGTCTTCTGCATTATCCACTCAAACACCTCAATATTGTTGTACGCTGGTGTCCACGAATCGTGGTAAACGTCTGGATACCTGGTGAAACGAACTTCGTCCGCGCCAGCCTTTTTCAACGCGTTCACCATGTAGATCGACTGGCTTATGGGCACAATGTCGTCCTTTTCGCCGTGATGAACCCTGGATGGAAACGCGAGTTGAGGTGCCTGTACGCATACGCCTCGTCGCAACGTGGGCTCACCATTGCGGCACATGCTTCAGGTTCTTCGCGAGTGCCTCATCGCCACCCCCGCATACGGGCACCAAGCTCGTGAAACGGTCTGGGTCCTTCAGGCCGAGCTTCCACGTTCCGAAGCCGCCCATCGAGAAGCCGGTGACGTGAAGTCGCCCCGCGTCGACGCGGTAGGACCCGCACACTTCCTCCACGAGGGCGGCGAGCACGTCCGCGTTCCAACCGTAACCGCCGTTGCCTTTAATGCTGAGCGAGGGGGTGACCGTGATGAACTTTTCCGCGACGAACTCGCAGACGGCACGTGGGACCGGGTCGGAGGACTGGTCGGGAGGGGCATCCGTCCCCTCTCGTCTGTTCGGGCGGGCTCGTGGTGGCCTCGGAATGCTGATGTGTGGCGGGTCCATGCCTCCCCGAAGGAGGTCGTAGCATAGGATTATTTTGGGAATACCATGTCGGAGGGAGACATAAGACTGATGGGGCTCGAGCTGAGACTCGCCGGCTCCGTGCAGGAACAACAAGAGAGGATAAGCCTGGGCCGCGTCCGCGTCGTAAGAGGGGGGAAGAGAGACGTAATACTCGTAGCCGTAAGGGGCAGGTGAGTTGTTTTGCTGAAAGAACTTGAACGAGATGTGCTTTGTGTTTGCGTGCGAGTGGCCAGGATCAATCTGCGACATGGATGGAAATGGTTGCACGGATGTCAAGGAGAATACGAGTGGGTAGCGGGAGACCGATGCTAACCTTGAGCAACTCTTCCTGCTTAAATAATCTGCATCTTCTTCAGCGCCGTAAGCAAAAGCCAAAGAATGCGCCTTCGGGTTCTAAAAGACGCCACTGCCGGGTGTAAGTTGTGGCCAACCTTAGCAAGCTGTACAAAGGATTGTGTTCGACACGCGATGCGCTCCTTTCAACAAGTCTCTGACGTTTAACGTCACGCAAAGTACGTTTGCCTGTATGCAGGTGTTTCAATATCGAGTGACCAACGAGAGCGGTGATGTGTGTTGACGTCGTTCGGAGATGATGTCGGCCGCAGCCCAAGCTGCGTCAGACACGGAGTCATGCATTCGTGGGGAGGTGGGTTCAACGCGATCCGGGCTTGGTCCAGGGCCACCACGTTGTCTTCACGTTCGTCCTTCCAAGCATTCATACCCATTGCCCGCTATCTGCTTTAAGCATACGAGGACTCTCTAACATTATTTAGGATGTTTCACACGTGCTGTCTCGCTGCGACTTGCGCTGACACTCTAGTCGGGGAATTCTGGAAACCTTGTATTTCGGCGAAATACAACAAAGACAATAGCGTCCAAGTACTCGACTATGACTGAAATAAGCACATAATTATCCGGTAAGTGGGCTGTTGTCCTTATTTGGCCTATTTTGCAGCCTTACACACACCGCCTCCCTGGCGATTTTAGGGTGCCCGTTCTTTTATCTGCACGCGAGCGAATCGGAAGGACAAGGTTCATAGGAAGGGCCTCGCTGGGAATCATAAGACAGAGCGATGCGCCTCGCCCTCAACACGTGTCCCTTGGGCATCCGCGGAAGACTTAATTTTATGATGGCGACGCCGCCGAGGACCCATGCACTCTGCGCAGTTGAGGTGCAGAGACCGAGCCCAGGAGGTCTCTAGTAGTACATAATACTTAAACCCGCTCGGGGATCTGGACGTCCGCCCCTCGCATTTTGCTTTGCAATCCCAGCCGCCCACGCTCCTAGGCTTCTTCCTCCCTCCCTCCTCCTCTACCATCTCTTTTCTCATCTATACCTATGGCCTCCTCTTCCAAGTCTTCAGACGCCGGATCGTCTGAGTTTTACTCTCGCGGAATGGACGCACTCCCCCAGCACGGCTTTGGGAAGGACATCTCGTTCGATAAGCTGATCGGGCACAACCGCTTCCTCTTCCGCGTGTACACCCCCAAATCCCGCCCCTCCGCCCAGGACCCGTTCTTCCTCGGCGCCAAGTTCGAGCACGACGAGGAGCTCCCCGACCAGGCAGACGTCGACGGCGACGACGACTCCGACGCGGCGTCCGACATTAGCGGCACGACCGCCGCGAGCGCCACCGGCGCTTCGTACGACGACGTGATCAAACACCTCGACTGGACTAAGAGGTCCACATCGCCTTACATCTCCACCTCCTTCTCCTTCGCCTGGGCTATCTGGGAAGCTTGTCGCCGCTATCAGAACGGTGTGAAGCACGACGTGCACATCGCGGTCATCGATGCTCACGCACTCCTCGGTCGTGCCGTCACCGCCCTCGAGCTTCTTAGACAAGGAAATCCCGATCAGTGAGTTTTTGTTGTTGTTTTTACTTTCCTTGTCGCTAACCCAACTCCAGGCGCCACAAGGACCATTGGAAATTCTATCGATTCGCCTCGGAAACACAAGACGTCCTCGTCTTCGGCTGCATCCCCAGGAACGCGGTCCTCTCTTCGGTGCCCCTCCTCTCGGTTCTCCCCCACCTCCCATCCTATTTCTTGAACCTCGATGCGGCTACCGCTGTATCCAAGGTATTCGACCCTAAGAAAGAGCTACATTCCTCCAAGCGTGCCAACATCAAGTCCCCGTTGAAGATCCTGGCATGGAGCGAGGAGGCCTACGCCAAGTCCTCCTACAAGCAGTTCTGCCAGGACATGTCCGAACGCTTCCTCCGCCTCTCCGAGACCGACCGACTTCCGGACGCCTCCACCGGCTCTGCCCGGCTCGCCGTCGCCCTCCTCCGCCCCTGGCTCCACCGCACGCTCATCAAAGCCTCCGACGCGCCCCGTGCCGCGCAGGTGCTCGGCGCGCTCGCCTGGCTCGTCGCCCAGTGGCCTGCGCAGTGGTGGGCGCGCACGCGCGCGGAGATTGGCCCGCTCATCCAGGACGTGTGCGACGTGGTCGCGGAAGAGGTGCGCGAGTCGCGCCGGGCGGCGGCGCTGCGCGAGGTCGAGCGTCTTCAGTCCGTCGTGGAGCAGCTCGAGATGGACGCGCACGCACTCACGCGCAAGGCGCTCCTCGCGGAGGAGGAGGCAAGCCGGGAGCGGGAGAGGCAGCAGGCGGCGTCTGCCGCGGCGTGGGCGGCACGGGCGGAGGCGGAGCGCATCGCGGCGATGGCCAAGGCTAAGGCTTCGCAAGGGTCGTTCCCGCTCGGACCCACCGCGTCAGCGCTGGTGTCCGGCCTGCTATTTGGTTCCTTCTGGATGCTTTCGGTCATCTCGACCCAGCCAGCTGAGCTCGCACGGCTCACATAGGTCCCACCCCTCCAAGAAATTCTCCCTCGTCTTTTCGACAATATGGTCCACTTTGAGTGTCGATCCAGCCCAAGACCTGTGTCTCTCGAGCGAGTCGCTGTCAGCCCCAGCAAGAGCTACTCGTGGACGGCGGTTTTAGGGCCCGAAAATGAACGGTCGACGCGTTCATACACCTGCTGTTGTAAGAGTACAATGCGTAACTTTATCGAGACACACGCAGTTGCCCTCGAATGTATTCGGCGTTTGAAACGCCATCTTGCAGAAGGCCGCTTTGCTGGCTTATTAAATTTATTATTATTGCTTTGCTATTTTCATCACGCTGTCCTGTTTGTCGCTGTATTGTTTGTTCACTCGACGCATCTGTTGTATCACTCTGACGATTTGCTGTATTTCACATATGCCTTATGCCACTATGCACACAATATATGTCATCCCCGCTCTCATGATGCAAATGAACCGACATTTAGATTTAGTCGATCTCCGGCCATCCATATTGCCCCCCGTAAGCGTGGGTGACTTTTGATTGTGACGAAATCGTTGACCAAGACGGCTCGTCAGTCCAGATTTCATAGTCTGCGCTCCCCTTGCCGGGTTTGTTGATCTCCCAGACCATCCAAGGGATGCCGGTCTGTTCAATATTCGAGTGAGATGTGGGTTAAAAATGATTAAGAAGCAATCTTACAGCAATGAGCTTGTCCGTGATGGCCTTGAGAGCACTTTGTTTGCCACTGCCAGTGGCGCCGAACTCCTCGTAGATCATCCGTTTCCCGGAACTGACAGACAATGGTTTCGCGGCATCAATCTTTGAAGCGATGTAGTTCACATCTGTACTATAGTCATGCAACGCGATGATGTCGAGGTTCTTGCAGCTACGCCAAAGTCAGACCCGGGCAGCAGAATTGAATATTTTATTGGCGACGAACTTCCAGAACTGCGATTGCAGCGAAGTGGGGAGGTCGGTCCCACCGCCCGTAGAAATCTTGATGCCAGAGCTGCCGAGGACGCCACGGATAGTATTGGCACGATCGCACCACCAGTTCGGTGCGACTTGATCCATGTGACCCATGCCTAGCCACCGCATGTTAAGATGAGCAAGACTGATAAGGTCCCTCTAATGAGCAACCGACCTTCATTTTGAATTTCGAACGCGAAAATAGCATCTGAGAGCTGTGAGAAGGGGACACCAAATTTGGAAGATCTATAGTTAAGTATGTGTGTCAAACGCCGGTCGAACTAAGCGTCCTGTTAGATCTAACAAAGCATAAACTGAGAAACGGACATACATCCGCGATGGCCCCAGAGTTGGTATAAAATTTGGAGGAGTCGGGGACCCCGGAAGTGCATCCCGTCGTAGGGAGACCATACTTTGAGACGTATGCATCAGTTCCCCAGCAACCGAGTGCGTAGCTGGTTGACAGCAGTAAGTAGGTGAAGGATCGGTGTATCGTGGCCCATACCGGTCATGCATAGCAATGATTAATTTGATGTCTGTACGATATATTTAGACTTGTTTTGAATCGATGATGGTATTACGCTTACCTCGCTGGTGGGCTTCGTATGCCAAGGTATCGATTTTTCCAAGAATCGTATCGTCATAACTGCCCACTGAAACCGACATGAGCAAGTTCGGGACACAGGTTCTCGCAAACAAAACTAACCAGCTTTGGTTTCAAGGTCAGGTACATACACTGCGCTTGAGCCTTTACTTCCAGCACCAACTTCAGTTATAAAAATCCGTAGCACTGAGAAGTATATTTGTATAAGCATCCATGCAATTTTGGGAAAGTCGTGTTTACCTTTGAGACTAGCACCAGACATTGCATCCAGGACACTTGCACGGTCAGATGCCTGGATATATGTTCAGGAGAGCCCATACACTAAGCTATCGGGGGTACTAACCGACAGTGCATAAAGAAAGAATGAGTTTGCTCCAGCAAAATCATTTGCATTGGCTAGTAACGAACTACAGAGAAAGGCTCCTAAGAAAGCAACCCGTCTTCCGAACATAATGACTGGGTTGTGGTTCTTGACACAAGAATTTTTGATTAAGCAAGGCCCAACTAAGCTGCAGAGTTTATGCAAGACAGAGAATCAGATTTTAAAGCCGTTCAAAGACTCGGCCAAAGAAGCGGAGATGGCAGATATCGGGCACAAGCTCAGCAGAATTTATGGTAGACGATAAACTTCCTGGCGTGGAGTTGTCTTTATGGGTCACAAGATTGAGTGATGAGACCGAGCACCTATCCATCTTCTTCAGTCGCTTACCGCAGAAGATGGATAAAATTGATAACGTCCATGTGTAACATTGACAGTAGAAATTGGCATGCCATGTGCACCAGTGGGGATGGAGTACAGTTGAACTGGAGGAAGGAGGCAAACCTTCGGATACAACTCCGATGCCTTAGAGACCGACACCTGCACATGCATGTACGCTCGTCACTTGACCAGAGCTTCTCATTCACTAGCTTCATCAGATCATCGAAGACCGTGTCGCTGATGTCAATTTCTATTCTCGTCATTAAACTACGCAGATAAGAAAGCGAACCAAGCGCCTGTTGGAACAACGCGATGGCTAAACCGGAAAGCTTCATACATGTCGTCGATATTTGTGACAATTTCCGGCCCACAAAGGCAACAGAGCCCCTAATACCTTGGAAAATAGGCAGTGCAGTCATTGGTAGGCCGCTATCGTACAAAACAAGATTGTTTACTATGCTGATCGGTGCAACGAAGGTCTCCTGCGGCCGTGCATTGTAGGTCAACTAAAGATTGAAAAGGAGCAGCGATCCATGAACAATGAAGAGCCCGACTGGGAAATCACGATTGACGCCATTTCCTTCGCCAAACATTTGAAATCTCCTTCGCAGCGTAGTACGGCGATGCGCCGTATGTGTTGTAGTTGGCGTGACTCTGGACTTTGGCCGGATGTCATTGGCCCAAGAAAGTGGCGAGATGAGCTATATCCCGTTTATTACGACCCATTTGGGCAGCATATATTGGTTAAAGAGGGTACACGCGCACTAGAGGCTGGAACTTCCGATGAGGATGAATCCGCCGGCACTTGTCCGAATTATGCTTTTTCGATGGAACGGACTACTTGCGCTTTGTTTGGTGTTGTGACATACGGTGTCCATATGTCTATGTATCAAGAAGACGTAAATGGAGAGATAAGTATGTGGGTTCCAACTCGCGCTAAAACGAAGCAAACGTAGGTGCTCGTTTTCTATTTATCATGCAAAAATTGCTCACCATTTTTCAAGTTGGCCAGGGATGCTTGACAACACGGTCGCTGGCGGTATCCCCACAGGGCTCGGCACACTTGAATGCATCGCGAAAGAATGTATGGAGGAGGCCACGCTTTCAGAGGATATTGTCCGCAAACACATCCGCCCCGTAGGGTCGATTAGCTATTACTTCCGGTAAGCGAACAATTGACATTACAAGGTTTTCGAGATTATATAGTAAACTTCAGGACGACCGCAGGCTGGTTACAACCAGAAGTCCAGTATGTTCCAATCAATTCTTAAAATCAATCCAGATGATACTATCTTGATCTAACTCAGATACGTATACGATCTTCGCATCCCATCCCACTTGGATGACCATAAAAAGGACGCCTTTAGACCCCGCCCACTTGATGGTGAAGTAGAATCATTCGAGGTTTTACTCCATCCAAGCATCTTTTCCTGAACATACACTAATATCGCAAATTTGTGACTAGATGTTGCCTCTCGATACAATCAAGGCCCGCATGCACGAACATAAGTTCAAGTCAAATTGCGCTTTAGGTATAGCAAATCATAAACACTTTCTTTGCTTTTTTTTCTTAGTGTATTCATACAGTAATCATCGACTTTCTGATTCGGCATGGTTTGTCAACGCCAGAAAACGAGCCACATTATCTAGAAATCAATACCAGGCTTCACGGTCAATTTGAGTATACGAGTTGGGGTTGTCTTGGTCGTAATGACCCAAGTGTACAATAACTTTTATATTAATGATACATCGCTCGTGTATTTGTCCTCTCTCTTAAATGTTTACAATCAAGTGAAATTATACATTGATTACAAAAGTGTAAGACGAGGCTGAACACATCCACCCCGGTCCCATTGTTCCGTTCCTCCGTTCCTCCGACTCTTCGCGCACTACCCTTTGCACCAGTCCCAGCGCAACCGTTCTTGGCCATGTCTTTTCTTCTAGGCACTACAGCTGGAGCATTAGTCGCCGGTGGTGCAAGTATGGACATACGGAAAATCTGTCGAGATGTGCTAAACTGATAGGCTAGGTATACTACGGCTTTTCCAATCTTATCCAAGGACGCACTGAACAACATCGCACTGAGTTGGTGCTCTCCTGTTTTCTGGCGACAAGCTACTGAACAATGGAAATTGAATTAGTCTCAAGTACATATCAACTCGCCTGAATGGTGCTGATACCATAGTGCCCGCCCCACTGTCCGCCGCCTCACGGATACCACAACGGCCATTCGCCGACATGCTCAAGCACGAATGGAACCAACATATCAGTTCACTCTTCACCACTGCGAGCAGACTGGATGACGCCGCTGGTCAGTGGGGGAGAGAGTTGGTATACGAAAGGAGCGTAAAGAAGACTTAGTGCTAAATGTTAAAAAGTATGTGATTACTTTTGCATACGTCACGAATCGAGTGCTTGCTCACAACACGGCCGTCTTCATTTTATTTGTACGAAACAGGTAGCAATCTACCAGCTTATAGATACTTAACAAACTTTTTCTTGTCCTTTCTATCTAGATCTGATTTCGATGACACATCACAACAAAGCCTTGACACTGCGGTGGACAAACCTTTGTCTTTTGCTCCTTTCTTCCAAAACTACCATCTCTGCTATATCCCAAATACACCTTAAGTGGAGATTTAACTAACACATACCGTTAGCCACTGGGCTGTGACATGTCATCTATAGTCGTTGCATTTATCTGCGAGACTTCTACGCCTCCTCGAGCAAGCTATACAACCCCTGAATTTGGCTACGTACGGCTAGTATGTAGTACTGAGGATTCATTTTTTGAAAACGTTTTAGGCGTTCTGGAAACTGTATTTTGTTTACGAAAAATTCACGAAATATAACGTACATGCAACAAGGCTTGGCTCAACACCAGGCGGCTCGCTTGGATAAATAAATTATGTAAAACAGCGTTCACAACACCGCCGCACCGGTATTGAAATATTGACGGCGAAGTGCTCCAGGCCCACGGGCACCGTGAATTCCTCCTTTCAACTTGACCGCTAGCTTCTCGGAGGCTTTATTCCTCGAGCCCGTCCCACACTTTCCCTTAGAGGCCTAGGCTATGTCAGAAACAGCTTCAACCTCATCAAAAGCGATGCATGCTATTGAAATGACCCCTATCGGTCCTAGCCGAGATTCAACCTGGATCGCAATTGACCCCCCTACCATACATAGAGGTAGGCTATTCTATTTTCTGTAGTTCTAGTGTTGACATATTTTCACAAACACCCTACTTACAGAGACTCTTTCTGCCGGAGCGGAGAACAGGCCCCCATCCTTCGAGTCCGCTCAATTCGATATAGTTTTGAGGCGTCAACGTCAACGGCCTGTTGAAGGAGGCGGTAGAAAAACCCCAACAGTCACGTCACGCTTCCTACACCTGTCGGATGATTTTCAGTTCGCGGGTTGGGGAAGCATATCAAAAATAAAGCTTGATGGCAAAGATTTGGATCACAGTAAGAGTGTCTTAAATGAAAAGCGCCAGGCTCGAAATCTTGGTCAATTCACTGCGACAAGCCTGGCGGGAAATGCGGTGCTTGGTTCAGTATTTTATGCACAACCAGCAGTGGTTAGCGTATCTGCTGCTTAGTACGTCGAATCTCAGTGTTATGCGTACCGAGTAACTGAACCGAACTATCAAGCTCACCTATTTCTCTTTTTATTGCTACTTTGATCATCTTTGTGTGGCGGCCAATCATGACGGAGCTCGCTTCCGCGATGCCAATTTCTGGCGCACCTTACAGTTATTTGTGAGTGTGCAGCCGCTTCTTCAACGAAGGCTTGTGTTAATATATCATAGGCTCAACGTATCTTCAAAATCGATGGCGTTGGTTAGCGCGGCGTTGCTTCTACTCGACTTCTCTGCTACAGCGGTTGTTTCTGCCGCAACAGCATTGTCATACTTGGCTGGGGAAGTCAATTTGCCATTTGATGAATCGATAGGAACAGTTCTCTTAATTGCATTGTTCCTGCTGGTCAGTCTCTCAGGCTTGAGAGAAAGTGCCAAAATTGCACTTACGGTATTCATCATACATGTGCGTTACTGCCTTCTACAAGAAAAAACCTTCTGATCTCGGCCTATAAGGTCTTTACAATGGTTGCATTGATGGTTGCATCAGTATACGCATGGGCGAGAGCAGGAAACGCGCAGATTGGAGCCAATTGGACCAGCGAAAGAGCATGCTCGTCAACCACATGTGTTCTCCGTCAAATATTTAATGGCGTTTGCCTCGGCGTGCTTGGACTGACCGGCTTCGAATGTAAGTCTGCTCACAAATTTAATTTATTTTGGCACTCAAGTATCAAAGGTGTTCCTTCATACGCCGCTAGTATAAGGTCCAATCGCTTCCCCAGCGTTCTCCGCAACTTGCATTATCCTGCCATCATACTAAATAGTTTGCTGATGTTGTTTTCTCTTGCGATTATCCCGCTAGAAACAATTGTTGCGGGAGCAAATATCCTCAGCGTGTTAGCAGAGATGGTAGGGCGTCCACCTTTGTTCACCAATATCCTACGCTAAGCTGGGTATCAGGCAGCAGGAAGGTGGTTGCGAATTTGGGTGGTCGTCGACGCATTTATAGTTCTTTGTGGCGGAATCATCGCAGGTAAGTCCTGCTTACGGGCACATTGAGTATTGACAACATGGAGATATAGGCATCTTGAGTGGCTGCGAACTTATCGAAAGCTTGACTCGTGACCGCGTTCTACCTAAGTTCCTTGTTCACCAGCTCCCGCTCACTCGTGCGCGTCCCTTTGCCATCCTTGCATTCGGGTTATTTTCTGGAGCTATCTATGGCATTTCTGGAGCTAGCTTGCCTGTGGTCTCTAAAATGTGGGTGAGACCACCTAAATAGGAGTCGAGTGTTGAAGAAAGCTGTCAGGTTCTCTCTGGTCTGGCTATTGGTCATGAGCCTGTTCCCGCTAGCTTCTCTGTTACTCAAATTCAACCGAGGAAGAATGCCCCGAAGTGTTCATACTAGCCTTGCAACTGTGCTCTTTTCGTTAGCATTGGCATCGGCGATTGTGGCAGGAAACGTCGTTATTGATCCGACTATCCTTGGGTGTGTTCGCTGACAGTGCTTCTGATGCTTCAACTCACAACAAGTCAACAGCTATGCAGCTGCTTACGCTTTAACTCTCATCATAATGTTTTTTGTCAACCAGAGAGCTGGAAGAATCATCCAGGTCCTCTACTGGATTCTGGATCAAACTCCAATTCTACAATCCTTTGCCTGGGTTCGTCGCAGGAGTTTAATGCTTGTCAATATCATGCGTCGCGTCAAAAAGCATCCTGTTTGCTGTCTAGTACGCACAGACGAGGTTTGAGCTCTATTTCTTTCGGGTCATCACTATTTATCAAATTTGACTTATATGCATCAGATCAACTTGTTATTCAAGATGGCTCTTTATGTGTCAAAGAATGAAGAATCTAACTGCATGAAGCTCGTTCATTTCGTTGACGAAACTAAGGGAGTACCAAGCGAAATGGAGGCCAACTGGAAGATTTTGGATGAAGCGTTTCCAGAGATCACTGTTGACCTCGTATGTTGAACAAGCAGGGTTCACGATTGCTTTAAGGTCCTAATTTGCTTTACAGATATTAGTTTCTGCAAGCTTCAATCCAACCTCAGTCATCGCGCTTGCTCATCACCTGCAAATTCCGACTAGCCTTTTCTTCATGGGCTGTCCAGGGCCACATTTTCCTCATTCGTTTGAAGATTTTGGAACACGTATCATCGACCTATAATGGCCACGCATTAAAATCATCATCATATTTCTTTAATGCTGATAATGAGTCATTTCGAACAAAGATGTAGCTCGCAATTCGTATTAGAACTATCTTTGTTATGGAAAGATAGTCGAGAGAGGAAGTGATAGGAAGACAGACACGACAAGCGGGAGTAAATAACAGAAAGAGTGTGAAATGAGGAAGAGAAAGACGAGCGTACAACAAAAAACTTTATATGTTGGTAAATCACGAGCCCAAGTCCCCAACCCTCGTTAGGGCGACACGCCTCTTTTTCTTCGGAGGTTCCTTCTCCTTTGTCTCGGCAGGAGTGGCCGATGTAGACTCGGAATTGGCATCCGAAGCTTCTGCCGGTGCCACGTTTGCCGTCGGCGATGAACGCTTGATTGGCACGTTTGCCGGCATTGGTATCGGTGGAACTGCTGGTGTGGATGGCAAGCCAGCTTGAGATGTTGATGGCGTTGCCAACGGGGTGGGCATCGAACCTGAGGTCAGCGCAATTGCGTGTTGCTGCGCAATACTCTGCATCTGCAACACGTGTTGTTGCGTATGGTAGGCAGGTATGATTTCGTCAAATGCGACAAGAGTGCAATAGCCATCTCGAGATGAGAGCATAAGACATTGTCCGTCAGGAGACCTGCGGGTCATATATTTAAGTGATAAACATAAACTAAGTAGCTGGCTCGCTCGCTTACCAAGTCATATCTGTAAATTCGTCGTAATGTAGCTTTGTCAACAGGCAGATTGGTCCTGCTTGCTGCGTGTCGTAAATTGTGACTGTATCCATCGTTGCCACAGCATACAACATGCGGTATGGGAGCGCAAACACCGAGCTTGCCACAGCGTTTGCGGTCATTTGGCGCGTGATTCTCCGCGAGGGTGTCGCGACAGACTTGACAGAATCGACTGCGGACAGTGCAGGTGACACGAGCGACGGCGCCGTTGACGAGCCTCCCGGTGTCGAGGGAACGATGAGGGGCGAGGACGGTGCGGACGAGCCTGGAGGCAGAGATGCAGCAGGTGAGCCAGTAGAGCTGCCCATGTCCATCGAAATATTCTCCTCTTCCCGCCCGCGTTCGACAACCACCGTTTTCGGCTCGATATTTTGAGCCCCGACGACACCTGCACGCAGCTCATACAAGAATGGTGAGAAGCGCACTGCGACCGCCGCCTTTTTGTGGCCGGGGAGCTGCGCAATCGGTGGACGTGCAAAGTTTGCGCGTGAGTAGATGTACACTGAGGACGCCGAGCCGGGCTTGTCCCCTGTTGTGGTGACGTTAAGATTGGGGCCCTTTCTTCCACGTGTGGGCTGTTCGTCCTTCTGGGCCTTTTCGCTGCTGCGGCCTACCGCTACTGCGGGGTCCTCAAACTGTCCTGCCGGGGTCAGGAGGAGCCCGCCATCAGGGCTGAACGTAAGCCGGCGGAAGAAGTTGGTGAAACTTTCGTCTCCGTACAGCCTCACGTTCGCCCAGGATTGAAGCGAGGCACGAATGGCGGGAAGCGCAGGCATAGGCGAAGGCGAGCGTCCGTATCGGCTACTGTGCGCGGGCGAGCCCGGCGTGGAGAAGGAAGAACGCCGTGAAGACGGCGTTGGGTCCGGCGGTGGCGGAAACATTGCGGCGGTTGTGATGGGGGTGTTGGCGACTGATGTCGCCGGAGTGAGTGGGCCTGGTGCCGTCACGGACGGAAGCTCGTCAAGCCTTGCCGGGGGCAGCTCAGACGTGGTGCTCGTGAGCACGGACTCGGCTTCGCTAACGTTCGAGAGGCGGCGCGAGATACGGGGGCGCTGTGAGGGCGTTTGTGAGGGCGTCCGGGAATGAGAGGGCGTGCGCGAATTGTTGTGTGGCATCCGCGTGTTCTTTCCCACCGCATGGAATTCGAGGGCACCATTCTTGTGTGTGATGCTGTATATATGCATAGATCGGTCGCTGCTTTGGGTTGCGATATACTCGTTCAGCGGGTCCCACGCAACACCTTGGACATAATGATTGTGTTCCGCAATTTCATGTATGCATTTACCTTTGTTCATTGTCAAATTTCAATATTTTTGTAGGGGTAAAAACCACGTACCATCGATAGCAGAAAAGACTCTCGCGCAGTTGTCTGTGCTGCCAGCGATCACGTACTCGCCTGTCGGACTCCACGCCAAATCGTACACCTGCATAGTCGTACACCTATTCACATGACATAATAATTAGTTCGGGCTGACGTGAAGGCTAAGGAACTTGCCGCACCTGAATGTGATCCTAGGCTTCCAGAACTCCTTTTCGTACTGCATTTCTTCCGGGGTCAGATCACTCCCATATGACCCAGTATGTGGCGTATTTGAAGGCGCCCAGATGATTATCATCCCATCTGAAAACGAAGTTAGGAAACGGGGCGAACGAGGCACGCCAGCACGAAAACGCACCGTCTCCGGCAGACGCGAGGTACTCTCCTTTGATAGCAGGAGGACAATCAAGACGTGAGTGCCAAGACCGAAGCGGATGAGACAAGGCCGAGGCGTACCGTTCGGAGAAAACCGCACGACGTTGACAGACGCAGAATGTCTGCTCAGCGTCGCGACATATTCAACTCGTGAAGGGCGCGGGACGGCGGGAGGCTCGTTGGCTGAAGTCGAGGCGGCTGCAGCGACCGAGGGCGGCAGAAGGTTCGGGTACACCAACCACAACTAACAGAGAGGCCGGGCGGTAAGCGATGCATCCGGGATTAAAATGGCAACACAGACGCAAAAGTGGACACGTCCGGTCGTCGTCACAGACGGGAGGGGGAGTGGGCGAGCGCACACGACGTCTCCGCCCACCACCCGACGCGGCTCACACGATCCCGACGCGTCCCCGACGACGGTTGACCCCACACAGGCGGCTTCTAGACCAAACCCTACTCACCCGAACGTGATTGTCCTCCCCGCCCGTTGCGAGTCTGTACACCTGTCCCGCAAAGCCAGCGTCGGTGGCCGGGCGCGCCTTTTTCGGCTGGCTGACGGGCTGAAAGTCGCAGGTTGAGATCGGCTTGGAGTCATGCCAGCGGATTTCGAGCGTGCGGACGCGCATTTCCGGTGAAATTTCAGATACTTTTTGGACGTAAAGCAGAGCTTTGGGGGAGAAGGGGCTAATGTAGGCGAAGCTGAGAGGTGCAGAGCGCGCGCGTGGGAGGGGCGCCGTCGAAGGGAGGTGATGAAGGGCTGAAAGGCTGGGACAAGGCCGGGAGGGAAGGACTGAGGACGAGGGGACCCAACTAATGTGACGCTCATCGAGGGAAGCCCGAGATGGACCGCGCGACCCAGCACCCTCCATTCAATCACACTAGGCCCATCTCCCAGACTGATTTTCAAATCCGATGGGCATGGTGTGTGTGCGAAAAGAATCCAGATGGGGATTATCTACAATGAGATAGATACGTGTGTATGTATGGAGTACAAACAAAAAAGTAGCCGCGTAGCGAACGAGGCCAGACGACGTCTTCTTCATACAGCTTTCTTCCTCCGCCCGACTTGCGCCTGGAAGCCGCTCTTGATCGCGTTGACGGACCGCCGTGAGCCACAGCTCTCACACGACATGAAGAAAATGCGGTTCTCTTTTGTGAGCAGCGTATCCGGCGACTTGCATGTCTTGCACGTAACGTACTCCACTGCGTGGCGTGGCGTGAGCTTCCCTTTCCTAGCGCGAACACACGCCCTGCGGCACTTACCGATGTATCGTCTCAATACGTGCTCGATCTGCTTCTGCTGGAAGCGCCCCTTGATAACCAGCCGCGCGGAGCCGTCAACGGAGCCGGTTGTACCCATTTCGGAGAACATGAACTGGATGACATGCTCAGGCTGCCTGTGCATGCGCTTGCAAATATCGGAGATATTGGCGAAAATCGTCTTCTTGTTGCCTTCGCGAGCGAGTTGGGGAGGCGCGATCGTGTAGCGTTTGCCCGCGGAGTTGAGCAGCGCGGGGTTTGCCGCGTGCAATTGTGAGTAAAACCGTGTGAGCAGCTGGGCGAGGCATAACACCAGTAAGCAGACGCCCAAAAATAAGCAAACAAATGATATCCGCGCGTACCTCAGGATAGTGATAATCACGATCACTCTTTAGCCATGCCTCCGAACCCGACTCAACGCCCGACGGTGCCTCTCCTTGCGCAAAGACGTCATCACCGATGTCCCCCTCGATTTCCAAGTCTTCGCGCGGCGCATCGTCGTCCTCTTCCTCGCCGTCTTTCGCCGAGTGTTTCAGCTCCTTCTCGAAAGCCTCCATATCGAACCCTGCCTTCTTCTTCGACTTTTTCTTCTTCTTCAGCTCGGAGAAGTCGTTCAAGTCGTCTCCACCCTCAGCGCCGTTCTCGGCGGCAGGCTCGTCCTAGATGACTACATATCAATGGCAAGCTTTCTCATGTTTTGAAAAACTGTGTACCCCATCCAGAGGAATCTCCTTCTTTTTCTTTTTTGGTGCCTCCTCCGCACCTTCCTGTGATAGGGACCGGTAAACGAATGAGAATTTAAAGTTAGACATGATGAAACATACAAGGTCAAGAGGGATCTCCTTCTTCTTTTTCTTTGGCGTGTCATCGTCCTAAGAGACGCATTTTGTCAGCTATGGGCGCGCTATGATACGACTCAAACACGCACCAGATCGAGGGGAATTTCCTTCTTTTTCTTTTTCTTCTTCAGGTCACCAAACATCGCCTTCACATCGTCTCCTTCGCCGTCCTTTTCCTTCTCGGACGCCTGCAGCATCTCATGCGCAGTCGTCGGCCCCATGTCTACCACCTCCCCGCTGGTCGTGGTGTTGTCGATCGTCGCCGGTGCAGGCGTGGTGGGATCTGATTCAGCACCGAGGGGATCTTCATTGAAGGCGACGGCCTTCTTCTTTTTCTTCTTCAAAGAGGGATCGAAGATAGGCTCCTCAGACATTTTTTACACCAGTAGTAATTTTTAAGAGAGGAAAGCAGGGATGGACGAGTGCAGCGATAGACGCAAGATTGCGCGTAACTGAAGGACTTCGCTCAGCCAGAGTCATCTTGACTCGCAGGTCGGTCCTCGGCAACTTCCGGTCGGAGTCCGAAATGCCGTCCCCTGCCTGTCCCGAACTTGTGCTCATCGTTCCGGCCCTTCAGCAAGCCCTCCTCGTCCCGCGCCCTCTTCTCCCTCTCCGCCCCTCTTTTCTTCTTCTTTTTATTCCAAACAATGTCCGCCACCATGCTCTCGCGCTCGGCACTGCGCTCGGCGAAGCGCGTCCCCGCTCTCGCATCCACCCGTGGCCCAGCGGACGCACGCGGTATGGCCACCCTCCGTGAGCTTGAGTTGCGTCTCAAGTCGGTCAGGAACATGGAGAAAATTACCAAGGTGCGTGATCTACGCGAAGGCAGCTTTAAATGTTTTATTTTTTTCGCTGATCTGTATATGCGATTATACAGTCGATGAAATTGATTGCGTCGACGAAGCTCACCAAGGCGCAAAAAGCCATGCAGGTCGGCAAGCAGTACGGTGTCGCCAATCAGGGTGCGTTCGCTCTCTTGTGCGGCTTCGGCTTTGTCACACTCAACGCCCTTTTCTAGAGGTTTTCGACCACGCCACCTCCGATGAGCCCCCAAAGAAGAAGCTCTTCCTTGTCATCTCCTCCGACAAGGGCCTGTGCGGCGGTATCCACTCCTCCGTGTCCAAGTACACCCGCCGGATGATCGCCGACCCGCAGGCAGGTATCGACCCCGCCAGCCCGATCATGGTCGTCGGCGACAAGTCCAAGGCGCAGCTTGCGCGCACGCTCGGCAAGAACCTCACCCTCACGTTCAACCAGATTGGACGCGATGTCCCCACTTTTGCCGATGCCGCGGGAGTGGCGGATCTGATCTTGACATCGGGCGTCGAATTCGACAGCATTGTCATTGTGTACAACAAGTTCCTCTCAGCGCTCTCGTACGAGGCGCATCACATTGAGGTTCGCCCGGAGGACTCGCTCAAGGAGTCGGGTGCGTGCTGGTGTTAGACTGTTTGCGGATGTCACGGCTCACTTGATTTTCCCCCCAGCTGGCTTCAAGGCGTACGAAATGGAGGACGATGTCACCAAGGATCTCGCTGAGTTCTCTCTCGCGAACGCCATCTACGCTGCGCTCGCTGAGAGCCACGCTTGTGAGATGTCTGCTCGGTACGTAACTACATTTTTCCCTTTCGCTTCCCTTACTAACATGCTTGTGTTCTTTTATAGTCGCAACGCAATGGACAACGCGTCGAAGAACGCGGGCGACCGTATCCAGTCCCTCCAGCTCCAGTACAACCGTGGTCGCCAGGCTAACATCACATCCGAGTTGGTCGACATTATCACTGGTGCCAGTGCTCTGTGAGCGCGCCAGGTGTTGTCGGATTGGCGTTTTCTGTGGCAGAGTGTCCTCCAGTGTCTATTTTTGGTGTACTTGAGGCCCCTTCAGAGTGGCTGTTTGAGCACGATATAGAAGAACTCGTGAGACAAAGTAAAAGACATTCTGTGAACACGGAGATGTAGTTTTGTTTGAGCCACGAGCTTCGTGTGAACGGAAGTAATCGAGTGAATTGTGCCGAATATTAGCATCGTAAATCAATGGTCAATGAGTCAACCGCAGCTGTAAGTGTGGTGGCCAAACGAGGCCCGAGTGACGCACACCTCCCTTGCTGTTCTCCCTCTTCCTCCCTCTTGGTGCTGCGGTCGACTGCGCTCCACAGGAGTGCTTGCTATATAAGGGATCACTTGCTTGTCTCTCAAATCAAAGACCTGCCACAATGTCGTTCCAGTCACCTATGATTTCAATTCCCCGAAAGGGCACCGACGATGTAGACTGGACGTCTCCAATTCGGAGTCTCATCAGTCGCTCGTACGGCGAGGATCCAGACAGTTACGCTGGGGAATGCGCGCAGCTACAGAGATGCCGACAGGATGCAGTGAAGGGTGCAGGAAGTGATATGACTGGTATGTCGAGTCGCTCTTTGCTGACGGAACAGTGGGTTCACATTGGTTGGTTGCATAACAGCTCGTGATCTACTCTACAAGTATTTTGGTCAACTCGAACTACTTGAACTCCGCTTTTCCGAAATCCGCGTCAACTTCCCCTGGAGAGACGCATTCACGGGCAAACTCACCACACAAACGAGCATTGCGTTCGAGAAGGCGTCCATCATATTCCAGATTGCGAGCACGCACTCCGCCATCGCGGCCTCGCAGAGTCGATCTGATCCCGAGGGTACAAAACGAGCGTTCTACTACTTCCGGAGCTGTGCAGGCATGCTCACGTATATAAACGACAATTTCCTTCATGCGCCATCGACAGACCTGTCGAGGGAGGTGATCAAGTTTCTGGTCGCGGTCATTCAGGCACAGGCAATGGAGGTATTCTTGGAGAAGTGCCTGGATGAGAAGAAGGGCAATGCGCTTATTTCAAAGATTGCTGCACAAGTGGCAGGGATGTATACCACTCTTGGTGAAGATGTGAAGGAATTTATGGGGAAGGGGATATTCGATCGAAACTGGGTGAATGTTATCCAGGTGCGCCACTCCATTCATTCATATACTTGGGTTCAATCTTACACCTCTTCAGATCAAAGGCCATAACTTTACCTCTGTCTCTCAATATTATCGTGGGTTGGCCGACGCTGCTGGGGGCAAGCATGGCGACTCGCTCGTGCGGTTCACTATTGCTGAGAAATCTGCGAAGGAAGCACACCGTCTAGCGACCTCGTTCAACTCGCAGTTTGTCACCCAAATGTCGCCGACTTTGCCGGCAGATGCGGGTCAGTCTATTCAGGATATGACGAAGGCGAACCAGGCGCGCTGTACCGAGCGTAAGGAAGAGGCACAGCGAGACAACGACTTGATTTATAACGCCGTCTTACCCGCTCCCGAGACTCTCCCCGCCATTGAAAAAGCGGGGGCGGCACTTGCCTCACCCATTTCCATCCAGGATGTCTACGGTACACCTGAGGTCCAGAAGGTCATCGGGCCAGACATCTTCATCCGGCTTATTCCCCTGAGCGTGCACGAGAGTGCGAGTGTGTATTCGGAGGAGAAGGCGAAGCTCGTACGCGGTGAAGTGGAAAAGGCGGATACGGCTGAGAGCGAGGTGACCAGCGCACTCGACGCGATGGGTGTGAAGAGCGGGCTTGCACGTTTCCGCGCAATTGTAGAGGGCGGTGTGGAAGGCGAGGAAGAAGTGCCGCTCGATGTGCGTCGGTGGAAGGAGGATATCGGCGTAATGGAATCCCGCGAGGGCGTCGATGCGCTTCTACACCGTCTCAACTCTCTCAAGGACGCGGTTCGCAAGCAGCTTGACATCGTTGGAAGGGACTTGGAGCGCGAGAGTGCGGAGTGTGAGGCGAACAGGGTCAAGTACGATCACGAATGGACGCAGCAGCCTGCAGCAGGCTTGACGAAGGAGTTCCGCCAGGACTTGAAGTCGCATCTCATGGCGTTAGAGGCAGCCAACGCCTCGGACCAGCAAGTGGTGTCACTCTGGAATGCCGTCCGCAATGATGTGCAGTTGTTGCTTTCCCCTCAGATCGAAGACGTCTTCCGTGCAAGCACCGATGGTGGCGCCGGCCAGGAGAGTTTGCTCGACCTTGATGTCAGCCAAAGCGACAACGAACGCGCGGCTATTGCCCAATTTGTCAATGATATTGACGAACGCTTAGGGCGACTCAATAAGATTTCACGCGAGAGGGGCGAAGTCTTGAAGGATCTCAAAGATAAGGTACCTTTTCTTAGCCTCTGTATGCTAGATATAGGGACTAACGGACTTCTCAGGTCCAACAAGACGATGTCTCGCACCTCTTGCTTATCAACCGCCGGAACACGGGTGTAGAACCAACTCTCTTTGCTTCCGAACTTGAAAAGTTCCGCCCGTATCAACAACGACTTGCTCAAACAACGCAGCATCAGCAGACGGCGATGCAGGAAATCACCCGTTTGTGGAAAGGACTCCGAGATTTAGCGGGACGTGGTCCTGGTGCACGGAAATGGGAAGAACGTGAAAGGAGGAAGAAAGATACGATACGTCGCTTTTCACACGTCCGAGATGCTTATATGGAAGCTCGAGATGGTCTGGCGTACGTATATTCTACCTTCGCACTGGGTACATCAATACTGATTAATATTCTATAGTAAGGGTATGCAATTCTACACGGACCTCACCGAGCTCAGCAATTCTCTGGCACGTAGTGTGAGGGAGTACGTTACCCAACGTACAACAGAACGAGAATCACTTGTGGGTGCACTTGAAACAAAGAAACGGCTATCAGCAGCAGCTTCTGCTCGACCTCCCCCTCCTCCACCGCCACCACCATCACATTCGTCCACCGCCGGTCTGGAATCTTCCTTTGCTTCACTTGGCATTAGCTCTCTGCCTGCTGGTGGTGGTTTTCCACCTCCGCCTGCAAAACCGTGGTCTCATACGGCAAGTACACCAGCACAAACGACCTATGGTGCCTCCTACCCGACACCAGGATATAGTTCACCTCCTCCGTCATCAGGAGGTGCATCTTATCTCCCATCACCGCCACCAAGACCACCGACCCAACCAGCATATAGCGGTACACCTTCGTTACCCCCACCACCACCACCGCCTAGTATGTCATCAGCAGATCCCTATGCAAGTCTTGGAATGCTGGGAAGCTTTGGCTCATCTCCGAGCGGGTCCAC
>JAZHGK010005207.1:0-13902 GCA_037855215.1 Waitea zeae
CCTCCTCCTCTTCCTCCTCCTCAACCTGGGCCTCGAGCTGCGCCAGGTACTCCTGCGGGTGCTCCGCCACCTCCGGCTCTGGCTCAGAGTTGAGGGCCTCGACAATGTCGCGCTCGACGAGGACGCCCGAGTCGTCCGCCTCGTCCGCCACGGGTGCGGTGTTCTCGTCAGTGTGGACGCTGATCTGCTTCGCGGCGCGGGAGGGGAGGCGGACGGAGGGGCGCGCGGCGGCGATGGCGGAGGAGATGCGCTGCACGCGGGACTGTTGGCGGACGACCCCTGTCGGGGCGGGCGCCTGCTTCGCCCGCTGGAGACCGGTGGCGGCGGCGAACGACGACGAGCGAGCGCGCTTGAGGGTCTCCTTCTCGGGTGCCTCCTTTCCGTCCTTGCCCTTGGACACGACGGGCTGGGCGAGGTCCGGCTGTCAGCCTAGCTCCCGGAACACCGCCACGTGCTGACGAGGACGAGGAGGAGGACGTACCTTCCGGTTGACGTTGACGGTCGTCACCTCGTTCAATGCGGGTCGGGCTGCCATCACGTTCTGCTTGGTGCCAGCGAACTCCCTCCCTGTCGGCTTCTGGGGACCTGGGGCGGTTACGGCCGACTTCTGGTTGGTCAACCTGCTCGTCGCGTTCTCGTCTACCTTGACGCGCTGAAGACCGCCGTTGCGGTTACGGAGGGCAATCTGTATGAGAGAGAGGGGGGGGAAAGAAGAGAAGGTTGTTGTGAAGTGGAGAAAGAGAACCGAGTAGGAGTAGCGCATACACGATTGGTGGCCATCGCTTGTGTGAGTGTATGCTAAGGGTTGGACCGCGTCTGTCGTGGGTTTGATGGCTGGAGTGAGGGAGGAAAGTAGTGATTGGGGAGGAAAAGAGATACAAGGTAGAAGTGTTTAGCAAGTCAAGTGTTCGATGGACTCGGAAAAGGGAAGGGAAAAAAGGGAGGAAGATGACGAGTCCGTCGGTGGTAGTGAGAGGGGACGATGGCGAGCGCTCGACAAGGCCGGCCTGGTTTTGTTCGAACACCGCCGGACCCGTTCACAACGCCTGGTCGAACAACCACGTGACCGCGCCAAATAACGCGTCATCAAACCCTCGTGGGCCTCTCTCTCTCTCTTGTCTGTTCCAGCGCACGCCTCTCTCTCTCTCTCATTCCTTTTGTTTAGTGAGACACGAGAGCCTATCCACAGTGTAGCAGTAGTCAATTTTCTATACGATTTCTATCCATTTTTTTTTCTTTGTTGCAGAGAGCGAAGTTTGACGGAGACGGACTTCTCCCTGTCCACTAGTTCGCGATGGGTTTGTAGGTGCTTCCGTTTTTTTTTTTTTTTCCAACCCCCCCATTCCGAGATCACTCGCCTTATCACCCCTGCGCTCGCGTCCCTCTCTCCCCAAACATGTCCCACAAAACACCAACCTCCTGAACGCATCTGATACAAACGCGCCCGGGCTCTCGCGCGTCTATCTCACAACCTTACGACATCGATTGGACGCCCCCACCGGTTGCCTTTGCGGGACGCCTCAGTCGCCCTGCCCGCCACGAGGTCGCCCGGCATCCGCGGCAAAACCTAGGATTGCCGTTATTCGCTGTCAACCCAAGCACTTCCTCGGACCGCGGAGTGTTTGATGGGGGCCTCTCGCTCTTATTCTCCGAGCGCGCTTCACTACTACCGAATCACAAGAAACGTCCACCGAAATGCGGCGTTAGCCAACCCCCCTTTGTGTTCGACCGTCTCCAGTAATGGATGACACGTTCTGTCTAGACTCTCGATCTTCGAATTCTTGCAAACTTCAAACCCGTCCACTTATCGTCCTATCACTCGTCGTAGACTTGGCTTTTTGTTTTTTTTTTTTACTCCTTTTCTTCGAACGTCGGGACACACGTCTCGAGACACACATCTCGAGAGATCCAGATACACCACATGTCAAAACTAAACCTTGGAGTGATCGAGCTCATGTGCTTATCAGTAGTGTCACCCACGTCTGGGAGGACGTCATAGTCACTTTGCCACTTTGAAAGGCTTCATCCATTCACTTATACTTAACTGACGATGTGCAGTACGTGCATTGCACCCGGTGTTGCAAGTGGCTCCAATCAAACCACCACTTCTTGCTCTTATCAACATCTTCGATGACGACATCCCTTGTTCATTGGGCCATAACACGTCCCATAGCGTCTACGCTCTCCACAAAAAGATCGCGCAAAAAGAGATCACCATCAAACCTGCGCAATCCGTCCTTCAACGTGACCCACCATCAGCGACACTCGCTTCGCTCTTTTTTTTTTTTTTCTTGCCCTCGATTCTCCCGAGCGATCTAGCTAGCTGACGGTCTCGACGCCCTTTTTCTTGCGCGTAGTGCGTGGGGAACGCCGCATGCACTGGCCCATCGGCGCAACTTGATATTAACCAGGCGAATGCCTTAGCAACGTCCGAGTTCATGGTATGAACAAAAGTGGGTCATAAAGAGGGCTTCATCTCTGAACGCGGCGCTGCCACTTCCTGCGACCTCGTT
This sequence comes from Waitea zeae, assembly GCA_037855215.1. Lineage (NCBI taxonomy): Eukaryota > Fungi > Basidiomycota > Agaricomycetes > Corticiales > Corticiaceae > Waitea > Waitea zeae. Next base: position 2,514 of record JAZHGK010005207.1, read on the forward strand.
GAGGCGAGAGGACGAGACCCAGCCTCTATCCCAAACCGCCATATTAATTTAATGAACCTTCTCGGAGGATACACCCCTCTCCCCCTTCTCTGTCCGCACACTGGACGAAAAGTGGCGGCGCCTTTGATTCAACACCTGCAGAATTGATCGCTGACTCGACTCCCTACATGCGTGATGCCTAGCGCTTCTCAGGCAGTTTCTCTCAATCATCTGGGCACATTGACAGTATACATTGCCCATTATTGCAATTATTGAAATCTCCGTGCCTTTTTGTCTTCAAACATACTCATGAAGATCCGGGTCACCAGGCAGGTACAGGAAGTACTCCAAAACTCTCACCGTAATCGACACTCCCCCCGCATCGCCTTCCAGGTTGAACTTACGGCATAGACGAAGCAGTTGATTGTGCCAAACGGAGAAAAGCGTCCGTGCTGACGGGTCGAATGAAAAAACCTGCTTGCCATGAAGTTCATCTCAGCGGACCGGTCCGTGGCCGTGCCATAATACTTGGGTCCTCGGTCTAGATATCGTGCCGACCCTCGCTTCGTGTTCAACTTCTCCCCTTCCCGGTTGCTGCGTCCGACATCGCTTCGTGTGCCTCAGCTGAACGAACTCTCTGCTATGAATGAAGGAAACCGTATCTGTTCATGGGCAGTGCCGCTTTTGTGTCGGAGGAATCTTATCTACTGTTGATATATGACACGGTTGTTTGTCGAGAGTAAAGCTCCGCGTTTGACAAAGCCTGGGAGAACGAAGTTTGTCTAAATGTCTACAGCAAGTATGCAACCGTGATCCTCGTGTTGAGAATGTACCATAACCAAAGAATGCAGTGGGGTTGGGAGGGGGATATCATGAGAAAATACAGTGACAGACTGGCATGATACCGGCACTTTGCGCCAGGTGTGCGATACATCGAGGGTCGAGCAATCAGTGTGCTTATGATGGCCGTGTGATAACGCAGTCACCACTTTTTGTGTATCTACAAACTACGAGCGATTATGAGAGTCGAACACTTTAAACATTACGAGCAGCCTCCGTCCGCCATCAGTCACAATCTTCTTAGATGGAGGCGTTGATTCGGGATAGCTAAGATCCTGCAGCCTCGGTCAGTATACATTGCGCATCAAGGCGTTAGTCTGACGCAGTGCCTGTGACTTGGATGCGGTGTTGACGTCGAGTACTTATCATTGCTGTACTTATTTCAACACGCGGATCTGCGAATTCGCTTGTTTGCTGCAGTCTTCTGTGACAATGGTCGTCTGAAACGCATACCAGAATGTAATGTGTGGCACATTCGCTCTCCCCCCGAGCTATCTTCTGGATCGATCATCCTTGATAGAGGAACATCGTGGCAGCCTAGGCGTACTTCCTCGCATCCGTGTAATACCAAACGCCGAGTCGGCCTTAAAGGCTTGTTCAATTTCAGTTCAATTTACCCTCATTTTCGTACTTTTCTTCTTTCTCCCTAGAGCCGCTCCGTCGTGATCCAACTGCACAGTCCACTGCGGCTGATTATCCCCTTTTCCTCCAAAGAAACTTCTACCCCTGCTGTACACTCGTTACGTTTGGCTTATGTAAACCTACGTTCTTTGCGGTCGAGTGACCTTTTGCATGCATTGACACTGGTCCTCAGATTCTTGGGCTGCCACATTTCAAGTCTCAAGTGATGCTCGACTACTAAAATGAATAGAGAGTGAAAATAGTGGTCTGTTCTGTAAACTATAAACTTGCTTAACAATCTTATACTGATAGACAGCTATAGGTTACAATGAGAAGGTTACCGCATGCCCTCCATCTCCTTCTCCAACTGAGCCAAGAAGTTGTCTGCCTCGGAAGCTGTTACCTGGTGATCGGTCTTCTTCCGCGAAAGGTTTTCCTCGACAGCAGCAAAAGGATCTTTTGATGCTTTACCAGATAATTCATCCTCCACCGTGCTTGCTGGAGTAGGTTGGGGTACTGCTGAGTCCGTTGACGAGGTATCACCCAACTTAGGTTTCTTTCGCTTTGCATCTAGCATCTTCCTCCGTTCCTCGATTTCGCGCTTTCTCTTTTCCATTGCACGGCTTCTGCTAGAAACGCCCTCATTAAGCCCCTCTGTGGCCTCGCCAGGAAGTACATCTACTGCCCCCACTTCCTGTCGGGTGCGTGCCGTATCTGCGCGAGAGTTCTTGAGTTCTTCCATCTGTCGAGCGCGTGTTTCTGCGTCTCCAGAGAATTGGTAGAAACCCGCCCCCTTAGCGCGAACTTCGCGCGAGGCGTCGTAATGTACGTTCAACGGGTTGTTGGCCTCAGCAATCTCAGCCTGAACGGCTGCGACGCGTGCGGCATCAGGTTGATAGACAGGGAAGTAGTTAATGGGGTTGTCTGAGATCATTATCAGTTTTCTGAGATTATGGAAACCAAAGAAAAAGACAAACATATGACTGAAGGGCTGAAATATACAGTCATCGTCAGTAAAGTAAGTCAATAAGTGTAAAATGCAACATACTCATCTTGCTCTACTCCCTTCTCGACTTGGCTCATAAATTCACGCGGTACTTCTGACCTCCGAGCCTTGCGTACACGTCCAAATTCGTCTTCGTATTCCACCATGGGATCGTCATTGGGGTTGGCGGAAGCAGGGAGGAGGTGGGAGGGTATTTCGGAGCGTCGGCCAGTACGTGTACGGCCGAACTCGTCTTCATACTCAACGACGGGATCCTGAAAGCAAGTTCGGGTGAGGAAACACAAGAATCGAGTAAAATGACAAGGGCTCTACCTACGTCCTGCTCTGAAGGCTTAGTAGGTACCGTCAAAGATTCATCCTCGTCTTCGCTGTCAGACTCAAAGGTGTCTGGTTCCCGCGAATCGAACTGGTTTTGCATAGTACGAGTTAGACAAAAAAAAGTCTGGAAAATAGACTTGGTACTCACATCAACTAGCAACGCATCATATTGAGCCTCTGACAGACCACCGCTTTTCCCTTTCTTAAGTTTATCGTATATCCGCGCCTTGCGTTCGAGTGCGGCACGCGCAGATTCTAATGTTGGGCGTGAAACGGCTTCGAGCTCTACAAGGTCCCTAGCCGCGCGCGAGTTGACACCTTTGTTTTGTTTTGCCCATTGGGATATCTTCTGTGCACAAACAAAGCCAAGTGTTGGGAACCAGCTGCTTCCCTGGTGCTACCATAACTAGACATACTTTAGACCCTCCGCCACCAAGGATAACTGGCCCGGATTTACCAGAGACTTTATTCTTCGTAGACAATTCTTCGTATCGTGAAATCTCAGCTTTGAGGTCCAGAAAAGAAGATGCGCTGACACCAGCAGCTTTGGATTTGTCCTTCGGTGGCATACAAGACAGACGTAATGGGCAGAAGTCAAGGCTTAATAGGCAAGCACACATGACGCGGGTTTCGATCTCGCAATAAGCAGCTCGGTTGGTTGGTGTTCAGAGGCGAAAATAGGAACTTGTTGCAACAGTGATGAGATCTCGATGACCTTCCACACTTTCCATCTTGACCAAAATAAGCCAGATAGGTTCACAGACACGAAAAAAATTCCATTGACACAAAGTCTAGTTAAGCAAGATATGACTAATTAGTTCGACAGCAAACTCTACAGTAGTCCACGAGACAGATCCCGACATTCCATAAACAAATTTCACATTATCAAGCACGAGCGGGACTTCTTGTCCGTTCCTGCATCCTCTGCATTTGCGGATCCGGAGGAGGTCGATGGCCTACCCTCGTCAACACTGGGGAGATCATGGTTTGCAGGCGACTTGGGAGTGAACCAGCCTCCCGGGAAGAAGCGAGAAGACCTCGAGCTGCGACTGGAGCGGGGCGAACTGGGGATGTCCAACGGCGAGAGTTCGGCCCTAGTAAGAGGCGAAAACGCCGACCTCAGTATGCTTGGAATGAGCAAGGCAAGGTAGCTCAGATTGCCATACTTTGCAGAGACCCCAGGGGTGCTCAGTGTCGCCTTTGTTACCACCTGAGTAGGCACAGGTGGACTGGCGCTCAAGGCAGGGAGGGACTCGAATTTGTCCCCCGTTTCGCTCGGCTGTGCACTGCCTTGTTGCGTCACAGAGTATGAAGGCGTCCAAGGAGACTTTGGTCTCTCGGGCTCTCCGCTCTGGCTCGGCTGCAGCTCAGGAGCAGCCTACAGTTGCTCATTGATTAGTGCTTTCCTATAAACATCTGGCAATAACTCACGACAGCGTCGCTTGTCAATTCGGCGGTGTTGTCTTGAGGTGCGGGCGCAGTAACTGGGGCCGGAAGCTGTTCAAGCTTGTCCAATTCGGCTTCCTCCTTTGGCCCTGCACCAACCTTGGTGACGGAATATGACGGAGTCCATGGGGACTTGGGTCGCTCAGGTTCTGCGGTGTCAGCGTCGGGAGTGGGCTGTAATTGGTGAGTATTTTTTTTTCTTCGACCCGTTTTAGTATATGAAACACTTACCTCAATCTCTTTCGGTGCCTGGCGTGGGCTACCAGGCTGGTCCGTCACTGAATAAGACGGGACCCATGGTGATTTTGGCCGCTCAGGTTCCTCAACAGCCTACGTCACACATAGTTAGAGTGTGTCTTAGGTGACAAACTATGATTGCCTACCACTTCATTTGCAGATCCCAGCGTCTCGTCGGTGACTTGGATGCTCGGTGTTGATTGTACAGGCGCCGTGTCCTCGGAAACAACTTCCTGCGAGGGCTCGGCTGTAGCAAGAGCTTCACCTACCTGGGCAGGCTCTACCTCCGGTGCGCCACCCTGAAGGCTAGTCACCGAATAAGAAGGTGTCCAGGGCGACTTGGGACGCTCCGGCTGATCCTCCGGAATGGCGATACTAGGCGGAGCTGCAGGAACAGCAGCCGGAGCAACGAGCGGCACGGGTAGTTCAGCCTCTTTCGTTTCCGCTACCTCTGGGAGGTTGGTAACTGAATACGAAGGTGTCCAGGGTGACTTGGGCCGATCGACCTGTTCGCTGTCCGGTGCTGGCGTAGTCTTAGCTGGAGTAGGAAGTTGCTGTTGCTTTTCAAGCTCCTCTGCTTCTGCAGCACCTCCTTGCAAGTTAGTAACAGAGTACGAGGGCGTCCAGGGCGACTTGGGGCGATCGACAGGCTCTTCCACTGCTACTCCTGCTGGCTCTGCCGCAGCCTCAGGAGCCAACTCTGGCTGCTCGGCCTCCTTCTGCTCCTGACTACTACCCTGAAGGTTCATAACCGAGTACGACGGAGTCCATGGTGATTTGGGACGTTCGGTAGTCTCCTCGGACGAAGAAGGCTCGGCTGTGGCGGGAGCAGGCAGCTGTTCCAGTTCCTCGATCTCTTTGTTTTCCTGTTCACCTCCCTTCAAGTTCGTCACAGAATACGAGGGAGTCCACGGAGACTTGGGGCGCTCAGGTTGTTCTTCTGTTGGGGCTGGTGCTGGTGCCTCGGCTGCCTCCTCAACACCCTCCTCAGGCTTCGTTTCACCGGGCAAAGTGGTGACAGAATACGAAGGGGTCCAAGGAGACTTCGGTCTCTCCTCTTGATCAGCCTACAAAAAGTCAGTTCTAAATTCCATCATTTCTAATCGGCTAGGGTGGCCTCACCTTTTCTTCGGATGAGGATGGAAGGTCATTGACACGAATTTCAGGCGTGGCAGCACGAGGGACAGGAGCTTGGATTCCGGGGGTAAGATCACTTGGCGGAAGCTGTTCGAGCTCGGCTATCTCCTTCTCGTCCTGAGCCGAACCTTGATTGGTCACAGAATACGAAGGGGTCCATGGCGACTTGGGTCGCTCAAGCTCAGCATTCTCGGAAACCTTTTAAAGCACCATGTCAGAAGCAGCTTAAAACAACGAATATTGAGACATACTGGAATCGCCTGATCTGCGGCCTCGGTAGACACATGAACGCTCGGAGCACTGGGCTCAACCGGTGCTTCTGCCTCTTCTAGCTCCTTCTCGTCCGTGGTGCCGCCCTGGAGGTTCGTAACAGAGTAAGATGGTGTCCACGGGCTCTTTGGCCGCTCAGGCACTTCGGTCGCGGCAAGAGCATCCGTCGGTGCACCAGTAGCATCGGAAGTGACCTCATCTGTGGTAGCTACCTCAGCAGCGACGACGTCAGGATGATCAATTGTTGGCGCCGTGTCCTCGGAGGTTGTTCCCTCAGCGGGTGCAACAGGCTCCGGCAGCTGCTCAAGTGCGTCGAGTTCGGCAGGCTCACCCGGTCCTTGTTGAGTGACAGAATAGGAGGGTGTCCATGGTGACTTCGGACGTTCGACCTCTGCACCAGCGTCGGGTGCGGCAAGGGCAGACGCAGGAGCCTGATACATAGAATGAACCATTAGTTGGTGTATATTGTTTGTATTGCACAACAACACCTACAGTATCTTCAGACACGCCAACGACTTCCTCCTCTGGCACCTGGGCCTCGGCAGCAGGAACAGCATCATCGAGAGGCGGAGCAGTCGAATCACTGGTCAGCTCTTCCACAGGTTCGGTTACTGCGGCGAGCTCTTCGCGGTTGTCCGCGAGTGGCGCGGTGTCCTCAGAAGTCGTGCCCTCGGCGGGTGCGGCAGGTGCGGGCAACGGCTCGAGCGCGTCGAGTTCGGCGGCGTCGCCTGGGCCTTGCTGGGTGACAGAGTAAGACGGCGTCCACGGCGATTTCGGACGCTCTGGCTCCTCAGTCGTGGCAGGGGCGTTGAGCGAGGTCGACGATGCCGAGCGCTAGTCGTAGACAGACATCAACACAAGCCTGAGGCCGTCAACAAAATGTGGCGATACGTACCTGGATCTCGGCTGCAACGGGCTTCTCCTCGTTGACCACAGGCTCCTCAACTGGTTCATCGGGACCCATGTTCGTAACAGAATAGGAAGGCGTCCATGGGCGCGACGGCCGCTTCTCCTCCTCTTCCACGACTTCAGGCTTCGCTCCTTCCTCTTCATCGTCGACCTTGATCTGTGGGGCCTCGGAGTGGTCTTCCGTAGCAGCTGCGACAGGCGTCTGCGGTTCCTCAGAGTCTTCGCTCGGCGCGACGGAGAGGTTCGGGGTGTCCAGCTCCGAGACGGAGGGCGCGTCTGCTTCTTTCAACACTTCTTCGTGCGAGGTGGACGGTTCGGGCTCGGCATCAGCGGCGGCGGGGACCTCAGGAATAGCCGCGCTGGACTCCTCGGTGCCGGTAGGCGCCGTTTCGAGCACTTGGGCAAGGACCTCTTGCGTCTGGCCCTCTTCATCTTGTCCTTCCTCGACTACGAGCGAGGTACCCATGGCAGGCGCCTCCGTCTCGGCTACGCCTGGAGTACCAGCCACGTCGACAGCGGGCGTCGGAACGTCCTCGAGTGATGCGAGCACGCTCGCGACCGGACCAGAAACGTGCGAAGAGAGGTGTTCTTCTTCCTCCTGTGCAGGTGCAGCAGCACCTTCGATGGGGACTTCGGCAGGTGCCTCCTCAGCAGATGGAGGAGCGGCCTCCGAGAGGTCTGCGGCCCTGACGCCCTCGACGACATCCTGGTCAAGCGAATCTGACACATTGCCTGCGCTGAGGTCCGCGGCGGCGAGTGTCTCTTCCGCGAGCAGCGTCTGCGGTGCCACAACGACCTCGTCCACTTCGACGGGCGTGGGGACGTCGTCTCTCCACTCAGAAGTGGGCTCGGCAGGTTCTTCGGGCTTTGGCTCAGCAGCAGCAGCTTCTTCAAGCTTGGGCTCTTCGGCGGCAGGAGCCTCCTCTGCAGCAGCTGGTGCCTCTTCCGGCTTGACGTCTTCAACAACAGGCGCTTCCTCGAGTTTGGTATCTTCAGCAGCGAGCGCCTCTTCAGGCTTCGACTCTTCGGCGGGAGCGCCAGCTTCGACATTGGCAGAAGGCGCCTCAGGCTCAACTTCCACAGCGGGTTGGGCGTCCTCCGCCGCGGCCGCGTGAGATTCGGCCTCGGCGACGAACGGCTGGTGAGCTTCCTCAACGGGTGGTTCGGGCACAGCTAGCACGGCGTCTTCCTCTTTGACTGCCTGAACGGGCTCCTCGGGCTCCGGTGCGGCGGGCTCGTGCGTCTGGTCCTCGGCCGACGGCTGGGCCTCCTCGGCGGGCGCGGCGGGGACCTCGGGCTCGGCGGCCGGCTCCTCAGGAACAGCGTCGGCAGCGGGGACCTCGGCGGGCGCGGCGGGCTCTGCGGGCTCTGGAGCGGCGTCCTCAGCCTTTTGGCCGGCGTCCTCTACGACAGGCTCCGGAACCGGCTCGTCGACGGATGCGGGTGCCGGTTCCTGGGCGGCTGCCTCGGGAGCGGCGTCCTCCGAGGGGGCCGCAGGTGCGGACGTCTCGGGCTCTGGTGCCGCCTTCTCCTCCTCCACTTCCTCCTTCTTCTCCTGCGCGGGCTCCTCGGCGGGCACGGCGGTCTCTTCGGCGACGGGTGCAGATGCGGCAGGTTCGGCGTCGGCGTCCTCCTTCTTCTCCCCTTCCTCCACGAGCGCCGCGACGGGCTCTCCGACGACGGGCTCGACGGGCGGGGGGACGGCCTCCGCCTCGCCCTCCTTCGCGGCGGGCTCGGCTTCGGTTGGGTGCGCCGCGTTCGCCTCGGGGTCGACGGCCTGGACGTCCTCCGCCGCCGCCTCCGACGCGGGTGGGTCGGCGACGGTCGTGGTGGCGGCGTCCTCCTCGAGAGCGGGCTTGTCCTCCTGCTTCTCCTGCTCCTGCTCCTGCTCCTCCTTCTGCTCTTGGGAGGGCTCGGCGGACGGTGCGGCGTCAGTGGCCTCGGGTGCGGGTGCCGGCTCATCCGCGGCGGTTACGGCAGCGGGCGCGATCTCCTCCTGTAAGATAACAACAATCTCAGCGGACGATGCGTGGAAGAAATTCAGCTTTGGGGGAGCAAAAACTGACGGCGTCTTCCGCGTGGTGAGCCGCGTCGGGGACGGGCTCGTCCGTGGCCGGCGTGGCGGGTTCGCTGATGCCCTCATCATTCTCCTAAGTAAATAAAAAAAATGCAATAAAAAGATGTATGAGAACGAATGGTACGCCTGAGCCGGCATCCCCTGAAAGGATGGTCGTAATCGACTCACAGCGTCTGCCGCCGGCGCGCCCTCCTCCTCCTGACCTTGGCTTGCGCTCTTCTTCTTCTTGTTCTTCTTCTTTTTCTTCTTCTTCTTCTGCTCCTCCTCAGCAGGCGAGGCGGGCACCTCGTCCGCGTCGGCCTTGAACGACAGAGGCGCATGGGTCGCCTCATGTTCATCCTACCGTGAAATGAAAAAAAAAGTTAATCAGCCGTCCTGCTTCTGCCACAATCCCCGATCGGGAGACGATCGCGAGAGGGAGAAAAGGCACACATACCTCCGCCTTCGCCTCAACTCCTTCCGCGCCCTTGACGGCCTGCTCGTCGCCACCGTCGTCGCCTTTGCCGACTCCGACGGGCGCCGCGCTCTCCTCCGCGCCCTCCGCGTCCGCGAGCTTCACCACGCCCGCGGGCTCAGCGTCGGCGGTGGCGCCGTCGTGGTGCTGCTTCGCGTCGATCGCGTGCGCTCCACCGTGACCAGCCTCCGTTCCGTCGGTGGCTGCCGCCGCTTCTGCGCCTTCATGGCTGTTGTTGTTGTTGTTGCCGTTGTTGCCGTTGTCCTCGGCCGCGTCGGGAGGCGGATTTTGCACTTGGACCGGGTCGGACATGGCTAGTTAAATGTTTCCGAGAAGTGACGAGGGGGAAAAAGAAAAAAAAAAAAAAAGAGATCAAAAAGGAAAGACGGGAGGGCCCGGTGTTCTATATCTAATCCGGGAAAAAGGAGGGGAGAAAGAAAGAAATCGAAGGAGAGGTCGGTTTATCCGCGTTGTTCCGTCGCGCGTTTACGGTTTTGGGAGTATGTATCAGATGGGAGAGTGAGAGAGAGAGGGAGAGAGGGAGATGGGAAATGAAGAGTGTGGTGAGCTGGCCGATCTGTGACAAAAAAGGATTGGGGGGCAGGGGCGCTTGCTCACCCTATCAGACCACACACGCGCTAGTTCGCGTCGAGACAAAGGGTCGTCCAAATATCTTCCCGTCGAAAGGGCAGGGCGGAGGGGCGGGAGTAGAAAAAAAAAAAAAGAAACGTTCCTTGCGTGTTCTCGTAAAGGTACGTTATATAGGTGTTTGTACTTGTATATGCTGTATATGTTTCCCTTCTGATTGCACACAGAGAAAGAAAAATCACAGGCCTCGGTCGTGTGCTCGTTCGTCCGTTCGTGTGCGGGGGTGGCTAGTGGTGAGAGAGGCTAGAGGGGGAGAGGTCAAGAGAGATCTGTGTGGCAGGGCAACCGAAAGAGATAGCCTGAAGAAGGGAAGAACGGAGGTCGTCTGCCCGGATGACCCGACCAGGCCGGGGACAAAGCAATCAGCCGCCACTCGAACAGATGGGGAGGATCTAGCGTCTCACGAGGCCAGTCTAGCCGACCGTTGCAAGAAAGGAATGTCGACTGACGCTTCAACTTATCCGAGGACGGAGGGCGAGTGAAATACATATATAGCCTCTTTCTGCCGTGTGCACTTATCATAGCGTAATATGAATCCGAGTTGGGCGTCAGTGCCCGCGCAAAGGCAATCACAAGCGCCATCTGGCAGCCACCGCCGTCGCAGCTTGTTCACACACGCCCGGTTCGCATCTTCTTCTTCTCCTCCCCAGCACGATAGCATCTCCCCAGATCTCTCTCTCTCCATCTTCTCACCCACCTTTTCCGCAGTCCGGAACCCCTCCCCCTCGCAGCTTGCCCAACAATCACACGCCAGAAACAGATCCTCACACCAGGTGAATTCGACTATGTAACGAGGGTGTGCTATATTCAACGATCGGCTAGGGGTTCACTATAGGTGTAAATCGCGCTAACTAAAAAAGGGGGGCAGGTAGGAGAGAGAGAGAGGGCAATGTCCGCTAATGTAACGAAAAGGCTGCGAAACGAAGGACGCGAACCCATTGGCACAAACACACACACAGCAGATTCAAGGGCGTCGAAAGGGCGTCGTCAACCGTGCGTCCGTTCATGACGCGTTCGTGGCCGGGAGAGAGGCAGGTGCCCGAGACCCGCTCAGAAGAGAGCGGCGCCGACGAGGCCCATCACGGCCGCGACGCCGAGGGTGCTCGCGCCGGCGGTCATGGCGCCGTTGTTGCCCGACGAGCCAGAGCTCGCCGCCGCGCTGCCAGAGCTCTTCGTCGCGGAAGCCGAGTGCGAGCCGCTCGCGTGCGACTCCGAGGCGCCACCGGTGGTGGAGGCCGCGCCGGTGGTGGGGGCACCAGTCGAAGCCGGGGCGCCAGTGCCGGACGAGGCGCTCAAGCAGGAGGTGTCAGAGCCCGGCTTGACGGTGACGGTTCCGCTGTACTGCTGGGCGCCGGTGGAATCCTTGATGGCCATGACGCTGCAAGTCGGCGCGTCAGCGATAAGAACAACAAGCCACGGCGCAGTTTATTTTTAGGCTTTTTTTTTT
>JAZHGK010005208.1:0-11796 GCA_037855215.1 Waitea zeae
AAAAAAAAAACTCGGTATTCAACGATGCGCCGTCAAAGAATATTCCCATGATGTTTTAAAAGCGACACCCGCCGACGCCCTATAGATAGATCAAAGGAGGTACGGGTCGAATTATCTTCGTCGTGTGGTAGATTTTCCCTCACGCCGATGGTTTTTGACACATCCGTCGCTTAAAAACTTAGGTAGGTTTTTTTTCAAAAAAAAAAAGGTGAAATTTATCTCTGTAATCATGTGTTTTCCATCTTGTCTCGTCATGGAAACAACGCCATCCTACGTTACCTCTCATCTTCTTAGGTGATTCCCTAAGCCTCCTCGCCATCGACCCACCTCTAATCTTCTTCTCTAGATCTTAGACCGGTCCCTGACAAGCAAATATTCTGCCAAAGCTCGATGCTAATAATGAGAGAGGAGCTGAGAGGAGCGTGAGAATAATATTCGGTACATCATGTGCGGTAAATCAACATCTCGGCAATTAAGAGGATCTCCTGAATCGAATCCGGCTCTCAAAATAGAGAAGACGTCACCTGTCTCCAGATTCCCATCCGGCCGGCGGGATACCACCCACATTTTATTACAGCGGCGCCCAATTTAGATCAAGATCTTTGGGGCTGACTTGCTATGAAAAGTGCAAAATCAGCGGGCAAAACCTCGGTCAGATCGATGCCTAACTTTGGCGCCGCTGTGTACAGGACTTTCGCTTCCCAATGAGAAGTAGAATATTACGCGGTACAGTCTTTTTGTGGAACATCGCCTGCCAAAATTAGCTGAAGTTGGTATGCCCAAAATGTCCAATTCCCGTCGGAAAGCGCAGGGTCTTCAGATTGCATGTCATTTTCACGCTGCGCTGCGAGACTGGGGAGCGTCTGAATAAATTCGCCATAGGCGCAACTAGCACCATAACGAGGTGGAAAACATGATGGAAGGTAAGCATCAATGTTAAAAATTGAAAAAAAAAATATTGGATCGGGCCACTACTGGAAAGCATATTCAACTCAATGCTGTGGACGCCGGACTGGTGGTTTGTCTCGTAAACCGAGTATCGCCATCTCGTTGGAGATCATGTCTACCACCTACTTCCTAGCACTTCCATCATTGCTTGAGAGGTTTTCTCATTATTCGTGGTGCGGGTTTTGGGTACCAAGAGATGCCAAACCTGCTGCGTTGAGGCTTCCTAAGTCTCATCTCTGGTCCTTCAGTGAAATCTTTGCGCCCGAGGCTCCGAACAGTAACGCCAGCTATATGTTACAAAACTGGTATGCGAATCATGTGGATTGAACTAACCCGATCATAGTCCATCTCTGGCTCCTCTGTAAGAAATCAAAATTACTCATGATAGAACATGGTATACGAAAAAGGAATCTGTATATCCTGATAATTAGAAGACCGAAGACATCACATACCGTAGAAAAGTCGACAGCACTGCACTGCTAGAGCAAACAAAGGGGGGTACAAAGCCTATATTTCATTCAGGTGAGACGTTGACTACCTTCATATTATAGATCTCTCACGCACCATATCTGTCAATGTCTCCGACAACCCTGTCCGGATTGGTATAACGATTTAACACTAGCGTCGTCTAACAACACTAACAGTACTATCAGTGACTGGTCGTAGCCGAGTTCTGGCTAGCTTTTCTATCCGCTGGTCCGAAAAATCTTGGTTGGCCTGCGACGGCCATGTGTTGTCAGCACGAAATCCGGCCGGTTTGGACACGAGATGGAAGTGATAGACAAAGCATCCTTTCAAGTCTGCCTTGATAGTTGACTCCTCGACGTTTTGCAGCCCGAGCAAGCGTCTCCAAGCTCCTAAACATAGCCATGGTTGTACGCACTTCACGACTGGTGATAAGCAGCTTTACGCGCCCTGATAGCTCGCGGATATTGGCACTGTGGCAGTGGTCAGAAGAAATGGGTCACAACCTTTACGTCCGAGAACTGTACCACATTCGTCGAGAGCGATAAGCAAAGGGAACCCCGACGTCTCCAAAGCCTGAAGTAAGGTGGCGAACAGGTCCTCTACCTACTCTGAGAGAGGTCTCATCGTCACGTCCCGGACGTTGTGATGAGTGTCGTCGACGGCGTATTGTCGGCGTATTGCTGAATTCATTAATGCTATACGATCTTCCGAAGGATATTTGTGGGGCTTCGACGGTCAGCTGAGGACCTGGTAATGATAAAGCTGGCGGCTGGACGCTGTTTATTGTGACAAATGCAGATGGACTGGGCTATCGCCTTGACTGTACCAGCCAAGCTAGCATCGAAGTCAAAGTGCCAAAGCATGACAGAAATGAAGTAGGAACAGAAACCAGACATGAGTTCGTTGTAATATGATGATACGGTACGAGTCTTGTCGCAACTCGTAGTAAAGCAACGCTACTCAGTCGGAGTATTTGCGTCTAAGTACATAAATTCCTTCAAGTAACTTTTGCCATTGAAGCTGCCTCAAGTTTCAATTACACTTTTTTTTTCAAAAAGCGGAGCGTGTATAAACGAGCCATTAAAAAAGAGGAACGGTAAACTTACGGAGAGCAGAGGGCATGAGAGAACATCACAAAGCAGCATTTAAGAGCGAGGCTGTCCGAAACGGCCCAGGGCGCAAGGGAGAGATGGGCGAGTGCATAAGCGCCCGAGTCTAACAAAGAAATGCAATCAGCACCAACGACTCAGGTCCTTTGCCTGGAAGCTCTCAATTGATACTACTTGCTCCGTCTCGGCTTTGGGTAACCAGCTCTCGCTTTTTCGTGCCAGCCTCTAGTCAGCCGCGCAAACAAGCATACGAGCACTACGAGGATGCCTATCTCACCCGCCCAGAAGACCGCCATCGAAGAGGTCATCAACAAGCTCAAGAGCGTCACCCAGGGCGGCCGCTACAAACGCTCCCTCATCGACGCGTTCCTCGACCTCCCCGACCGAGAGAGCTACCCAGACTACTATGGAGTGATCCCCCTGCCGAGGTGCATCAACACCGTCTCTCAAAACCTCGCGAAAGACGAGTACGACAACTGTCTGGCCACGTTCGACGACCTCTCGCTCGTGTTCCTCAACGCGCTGTACTACAATGAGGAGGACAGCCAGATTGCCATGGACGCTGAGAAGCTCAAGGTTCGCTTCCTCTTCGAGTCTTCATGCGCTTGCTTATTCGTTTGTGTGTCTCGTAGGGTATCCTCGTGAGCGAGTGGAAGAGCAGACAAGTGCTCCCCACACCGCGCGACTCTCCACCTCCCGAATCTCCCCAGAAAAAACACCAGCCGACTCCGCCGCCCGCCCCGCCTGCGCCTTCGTCCACATCCACATCTGCTCCACCTGCAGCGCCCACCAGCCAGCCTGTGCCGACAACGCGGAGCACGACCGCCACCGCAGCTGGCCAGTCCCAGCCAACCCCGACAACAGTCACTGCGACGACGGCGACCCCAGCTCCCGTCGCGTCCACGTCGGCACTCCCACCGTTGGCGGCCCGACCGCGTTCGCCGTCTCCCGAGCTCGACGTCGAGCGCGGCTCCCCCGAGCCGGACCACGAGCCGGAGACGGAGGGCACTGGTGAAGAGGAGGCTGCGCGGGATGAGGACTCGTCGGCCATCATTGCCCAGTTGGAGCGGAGCCTACCTGGATGGCAAGGGTTAGAGGACGTTGGGTGGAATGAAAATATCCGAGAGGTGCGTCGCAATGTTTCAGCCCCCTGTTTCTCTATTCGTATGCTATGCTGACTCTGTACCTTCGTTAGGACCAGTACTTGGAGATAGTGACCGTGTTGAAGAACCACAAAGATGCCATGTGCGTGTTATGCATCTTGCTTAGTCGCATCTCCGCTAATGTCCAAACAGGACGTCACTTCGCCTTGCGTCTGTTTTGGAGGCGATACCTGACGACATAGTTCTACCAGACTTCCCTTATCAAGTGTGTCCTTATACCTCCTTCGTTATTGATATCTGACATCTGGGTCGCTTAGGAACCGCTGTCACTGAAAATGATAGAGGTGGGCATGATACTCGCACTCAGCACATTGGCTCACGCTCCTCTGTAGTCAAAAGCACGGTCCAAGTCTTACCTTTCTTCTAAGACGTTCGACATGGACTTCGCCAAGCTCTTTCTGAAAGGGCGCCGATACTACGATGCGGGCTCTGACAACTACGGAAGGGTGCTTTTGCTCCAGGTAGGCACCCTTGCCCTCATGTATCTTCTCCCCCCAGTTGGCTGATGACCTTTACGTCAGCGTTTCTATCAAGCCTTGACCTCGAACTCACCACCTTCCGGCCCGCCCTACGTCTCTGCCACCGGATTTGCCTCTCTACGTGCAGGCCCGGGTACCGCACGCCCGTTGTATTCTTCCTCTACAGATGGCGATACGGGTGTGGCGGGTGTGACCACATTCCGTGTGTCGTCCAAAGATCGAACGTTTGTGGACGAGCTTCAGTACAAAGGGTGGCGCGTGCGTCTCGCGGACTGGGTCCATATGGCAAACCCTGACGACCCGAGTCGCCCGATTGTGGGGCAAGTCTTCCGGTGCTATATCTCGGATGAGCTGTGAGTATCTCGTAATCGACTGTCCAAACAATGGCTCACCTATCTGGTAGTGCTACGAAAGGTCGACCTTACCTCACCGTTGCTTGGTACTACCGCCCAGAGCAAACATTCCACCCCGCCCATCGACTCTTCTGGGACCACGAAGTCTTCAAAACCTCCCACTTTGCGGACCACGCCCTCGAAGACCTGTTGGAGAAGGTTGCCGTTCAGTTCACCGCACGACACATCCGCGGTCGCCCGCGCCCGCCGTACTGGGCGCGCGGCTGGCCGCTTTACGTGTGCGACTCGCGCTACAACGACCGCGAGCGGTGCTTCGTACGAATCAAGAACTGGCAGTCCTGCGTACCGGAGGAGGTCCGCGGCGCGCGGACGAGGGGCGAGGAGTGGATGCCGGTGTACCCATTCGAGCGTGTGGTGTACCCGCGCCGGCTGCTCTCGCCGTTCGTCGCGAAGGGTTCTGGCCCGAGTCGCACGCCGAAGGGCCCCGGCGGATTGGGCGAGCCGATCGAGCGCGCAGAGGGAGAGCGCACGGAAGGCGGGGGCACGGGACGGAAGCGCGCGAAGAAGGTCAGTGGGTCTGGGGGACCGGCCTCCCTGATCGATACGTACGGACAGCAGAAGGGTCTGTTCATAGGGCCGGGACCACCGCCTGTTCCGCCTGGGCAGCAGCCGGCGCCCCAGCAACAGCAGCCCTTACCCTATGGCGCGCACTACAGCACACCCCAGGCCTCGGCGCCGCTGCAGGGCCCAGTCTCACGCGTAGAGGATCGTTCGCTCATCCAAGCGATTGGTGGGCCCGCGGCGGCCGCGACGGTGACGAGCAGTCCACTGCCGCCAGAGACCAGTACGTGTTTTCCGTTCGTATTCAGGGTCGGCCTTTCGCTTACGATGATAGCCAAATACTTTGACCGCGACGGGCAAACGAACGAAACGCTCTGGTTCGCCGCCCCGCCTGTCAACATCGCACAACCCGCAGCACCCAAGTACAGCCTTGCGTATCTCCACTTTCTCGCGACGAAGCGGAAAAAAGACGCCAGCGAGGGGCAGAACAAGATGGACGCAGACGGGGCAATTAAAAAGATGCGGAGGGAAACTGCGGCGGAACTTGTCAATCGAGTATTGAACGATGCGCCGGAGGTCATGGATGTGTCTTAATTTTTCCATGTCGAATCGCCTAAGGTAGACAGCATGTAGTGTATAATCACCTAATCACACACGTTCTCAGCCAATTCGCTTGGTGGTGTTTCTTGTTTTGGATGAATGTGCCGTTGTATAAAGGATACTCGTACAAAGCCGAAAAGCGGCGGGTTGAATACATGTGGGAGACAATCTGATGGACTAGAAACGATTCCGCTTCAATCGTTGTTGCTTCATCGAGTCGCCTTCCGTCCGGGGAGGTGCCCTGTGGGATGCGCAGTGTCAGATTATCAGGCGACGGGAGAAGTAAAACATTTGTGCACACACTTGCGCCCCTTCGCTTTGGAAGGTGCATTTTGGCTGTTCTCGTCATCGACGTCCATCGCGTCCGCCTCCGTCGTACCTCGGCGCGACAACGCAGTCTTCTTCGTCTCCGTGACCTCCTTCAGGATCGACTGGAGCGTGTGCTCGTACTCCGCGTCCGCAGCGCGCTGTGTGTTGCCGGCCACCGCGAGCGCGCCGAGCTTTGCGTCGAGAGTGGAGATAACGGCAGATGTGGTGCGAGCCCTATCGAGAGTTAGACGTAGAGGCCAGATGAGTCCACACCAGCAGACTAAACAGAGACGACAACGGCCGTACGCACCACTCCTGCAGACTGGCCAAGATCTGCTGTACACCCACCTCGGGTTCGAGATCGCGCCCGAGCGTGTATTCGACTTGCAACTGCCCCGCGGCCTGATCCAGTCTCCCTCTCAGAACGTTTTGGTATATAGCGTCGATGATCAGGTCCTCGAGTGCGCGGACCGAGGGTGCGTCGAGAGCGGGGAGGAGGACGTCGTAAGGCAGCACGCGGCGTGAAGAGGCAAGCGAGACGAGCGTGAGTTGTTTGAGTTTTGTAAGTTGTGCCTCGTTTAGAAGTGGGTATGCATCCTTGTTTTCTGTAAAGCGTTGTGAATGACCATGAACGGGAGAGTAGTAAATGCATACGTTTATAGTCCATGTATGTTCCATATGCGAAAAGCTTGAGCAATGCGAGATGCTGGGCATGGCTATCTGCTAGCTAAAATTCAATCCGTAAATTCCGAATCAATGAGACACCATGATGCACAGGCTATAGTGACACACTTGTTGGATGGATGGCAGCTCAAGCAACTCGCCAAAGACGAAGACACCAGGCGCGGAGGTCGCGTCCTGTATGAGTTTGGCGGCAGCTGCGCCCTTGGCAGACTTGGACATGAGTAGAAACGGCTCGAGTTTGCTTGCTGGAGGCTCCATTGTGTTTGTTGTATCGAAGTAGGTAGATGATGCAAAGGCGAGTGAAACTCAAGGATAGACGCCAGCCTGGATGCCGCACCGTGCGCTGCCTGATCGCGAGCTTACAAAAGTGGACCGACGTATAATGATCATTCAATTCGAAGCGCGATTTGGACTGAGGACGTATGCTACCGTAAAACGAAACTGAAAGTAGGAAATAACAGGTTCGAACCAGACTCGTGTTTGCCTGCAGATTTCTACCACTTCGCACCCTGTAGATAAATCCTTTTATTCTCAGAGCATGGGTTCAGCGCCGACCTGCAACCTGCTCCTCGCACCAATTCCACAATGTCAATGCGGTCTCTGGGTTCTCTGCCTTTTTGGGGAACTTTCCTTGACGTGCCCAAGGCACTAAGAACTATGATTAGCGCGTGAAAATGGATGTAATATAAGCTTCGAATAAAATGTTGTAGATGTGCGAATCGAACCTTGCCATTCATCTCAGCAGCCTCTGGTGCTGTCGCTGCGTAGAGCTGCGTGATAGCCCCTAACGTGACTGGATAGGCTATATAATTATTCTGTCCTCGCATAATAAGAATGAGCAAGTAAAGTAGGTGCGGCCGTAAGTATTCCGCAAAATATGGTTAGATTGTAATCGAGCGAACGTACAAATATGTGTGATACGATGCTTGGAGCGCCACGCGAGAGCTCAGATGACACCTTCCCTGGATGTAGTGCGATCGATACCAACTTATCGCCATACCTTCGTGCAAGCTCCCGTGCGATAAGAGCGTTGCCCTTCATGTAAGACATGATCGTCAGGTAGGGTGGTGCGGGCACGATTTTGAATAGAGCTGGTCCTTACAAATTTAGATTGGCAATAGTATGGCCACCGGCCAATATTTTTACGCGTTGGCCCCTTGAGCGACTCGTATGTTATCCAAGGGTACATGAAAGAAGCACCCGATCCCACAGTAACGACTCGGGGCTTGTACGTCGATGTAGATGTGGTAACAAGAACAGGGAGAAGGAGTTTGGTCAAGTAAAAGTGGCCTGTATGAGTAGGGTATAGCTAGTGAATAACTCTTTAATTTGCTTGCGATCCCGAGGCTGACCTAAACAATTTGTGCCGAATAATGGCTCATACCCATCAGCTGTGAGAAGATCAAACGAAGGTGCAGATCCAATTCCACTACAATCTTATTAGCGCAATATAAAAGCTGCAATAAACTGGGGTCCCAGACGTACGCGTTATTAATGAGCACATGTAACTGTGGTTCCTTTCTATCAAGCAGGAATAATGCATGTAGACTGAGCGGGATATACCAGAAATCGACAACGAGAACAACATACGAAGCCAATTCTCGGGCAGCCTTCTCAATACTCGCCAAGCTCATCAAATCAAGTTCGATAAAATGAAGTCTGTCTTGAGATGCAGGAATGCTACTAACGATCTCAGCAATTGCCGCATCTGCTCTCGACTGCACGCGACAGCCAATGTAAACCTTGGCACCGTGCGCCACAAGTTGCTAAAATGTGATCAGACCTTTCAGTAACGTTCTACTAAACTTTCTTGGAAGAACTGAGAACGCTCGGAGCATGCCGCGTGTGACACACCTTGACCGTCTCCTTCCCGATGCCGGTGTTTCCGCCTGTAACCAGGATCACTTTACCTCCCAAATCTGGGATATTGTTAGCGGTCCATTGAGGAGGTGCGACAAAGTTGGTGGAGAAAAACTCGTAGTAGAGCTCGGATAAGAGCTCCTTCAAGTCGGGAAGCGACAACATGAGTAACGGATGAGCGAGGACAAGGCGTGGGGCGCGTGCCAAATCACGGGGTCGTGCCTTAAGTTGATACTTCTTTGAAATTATATTTAGTAGCAGGTACTCAACTGTAAGTGCCCAGAAGTAAGTAAAAGAAGTTGAGGTCACGTGTTAAGCTGAAATGAATGAAAGGGAAGGATCGCTGCGGGCAAAAAACACCATGCCACTAGCGGTCTGCTCCGAACTAGGCTATGATGGAAGCGGAATAGGCACAACGCTTGTAAAGAAAAAAGCTTCTTGGCAGAGGCGCGATGGGACACATGTTGGATATCGCCCCAAAACGTCCCACTGAGTACTTGTTGAATAGAATGTGTGATTAACAAGTTCGAAGTGAAAACATAGCCACCCACTGTTTCTATGTAGCTGGGTGCCGCTTCCTACGAGCTCCCTCTTGTATCTCTTCAATTTATTGCGATAAAAACTCCATAGTTTATAAATTGTGAAAAAACATCACTAATTCAACTACTCTAATACGTAACGTAACTCAAGTAGCGCATAGCCTGTAGATCTTATAGTACCACAGTTGAACACACTCAGCATCGACCAGATACTTGCTTCTCGCACCATTCCCATAGCTGAGTTCCCATATCTAAGTTCTTCTCTACCTGCACAGGCCACTCTCCCACGCGCGCCCACGGGACTATTAGCTGGAGCCAGAGACGATCAGCGCCATAAACATATTATCACAGTAGTTCATCTACCCTTACCTTCCCGTTTAGCAGTTCCGCCTCTGGCGCTGTGGCCGCGTAGAGCTGCGAAAGCGCACCTTTGGATGGAGGGTTATAAAGGTTGGCCTATTCGTTACCGCAACTCTCTTCAGCCCTCTCATATCTTATCATGAGATAAAAGAGTTCTGGTGTAGACTCACCATGACCCATTTGAGGAGCCAGTTCGAATACCTAACGGCGTCAGTTGTGACCATCCCAGGAAACGTGGCGACCGACATAATCTTGTCGCCATGTCGCTGTGCAAGCTCACGAGCGATGAACAGGGTTCCCTGGCGGTTCCCGCAGCTATCAGCTCCAAAATTAGAGAAACAGAGATTTTGTCACCTACCAACTTTGAGTGTGTGTAAAGGTCTATCGAGCTTGTCTTCCTCCTCTGATATCCATCGCGCACGAGACTGTAATCAATAGACCAGCACCAGAACGCAACAACAGAGGATACGGTGACCACTCGCGCTTTGGAAGATGGCGTTGCCGCAGCAAGGAGGGCAGGTAGTAAAAGCTCAGTCAGATACCAGAGCCCTATAAGCCAACCAATGTTAAAATAGAGAGCTTGGAAGAAAGCTAGAAGCTTTTCGGTTGCAAGTACCTAGACAGTTGATTCCAAATTGAGCATCATATCCATCGTCTGTCACCATATCCATCGGAGGTAAGAAAATCCCTCTATCCAAACCGATGTTTAGCGTAAATCTTCACTGCTCAACTTATTATTAAATCATACGTACGCGTTGCTGATCAGCACGTGCAGCCTGGGCTCGAGCCTGGTGAAGTAGACATAAGCTCATTTTGCCCCTCACCACTATCAAGAATAGTACCTTAGAAACGTCCGGGCGGCAGCCTCAATGCTAGCAAGACTCGCAAGGTCACATTCGACAAAGTGGACTCGATCGCTTGGATACTCTCGCTTGAACTCTTCAAGAACGGCGTCTGTCTTCGCGCTTTTCTTGCAAGCCAGGTAAACTTTTGCTTTATGAGCAAGAAGCTCCTGTTAAAAAAGAACCCTTGACACTTTAAAGGAGTCAGATTATGCTCGACACTCTCTTACTTTGGTCGTAGCTTTTCCAATACCACTGTTTGCGCCGGTAACAACAACCACTTTGTCCGTCAAATCGGGGATGTCATCGACTGACCAGGTAGGCTGGGGATGCCAAACACCCGAATGAAACATGGCAGACGTATTTGCCCCCATAATGAGTTGTTGACAGTGGTGGTGAAGGGTTAAGAAAGAAGAATTTGAACAATTAGCGCCTTTCCCACAAGTCGGGGCAGCCTGTGGGCTTAGAACCACCGGAGCATCGATGCGCCTCTCCATTTTGCAGCTGTGGAACAATTTGAGAAATTATAGATTCGCCGGTAAAGAACTTACTGAAAAGCGTAGTCTGATCTCGCAGGTTAACTAGATATAGGTAATGTGCTTTGACGCAAGTTGAGACTGAACGCAGGCAATACCGAGTATCGTAATCACCTTGATAAAATGTGAAGCGATTGGTAATATTAAACGCATCTGAAGTCGAGTAAGCCAAGATATTATCCCCGGTAAATTAGCGTGGGTATTGGTGTGACTTCCAGAGCCACGAAACTCGAGGACCCGCGGAGCACGTACCACGGTTCGTTCTCTTCCCGCGCGCAGTCGGCGCTCTCTTGCTTATCTCTTGCACGCGCACAGTCACCCCACAACTCTCACCTCTTCTACCATCCGACCCACCCATCTGGGCCGGCGTCCCGGAAGGTTCCTCGGTCCCTCCCGGTACGTTCCAGGCGCGGGTGATCGCAGTGTCGATCCGTGGCCTCTCCCACAGTCGCGGCCCAGGCGGTAGCGGTGTGCATAACGCGGAAGCGAGTTGATGTCAGGTCCCAGAAGGAGAATCTCAAAGAGGCTCATTGGCATCACGTGCTGTACAGAGACACGCGAGTACTCGGTTAAAACCACAGCGGGCACGCTGGGGGAGGGGGAGGAGTGCAACATACTTATTCTCCATCACTTCGCTCACTGAGAGGACATGCGAGTGACGTCCAAACACCGTGTAGGCTCTGAAAAAAGTGTTTGGTAGTTGTATACGCGGCTTAATACCACCTTTTTGCTGCCTACGATCATATATAGTTCAGTCGACAGACAACCTCACCAGAAGTGGTGTATTTTTCATGATTCGATTATTTAACTATAGAAATTTGATTTTATACGAACATGGTTCTAATAGTAAGGAATGAAATTTCAAATCCAAACTTTAACCACCTATTGAGCCTTGCTCAACCAGGTATTCACCTTCCTGTCTATCATCTATTCAACTCTCCCCACAGCCGCTCACGTTCTCTCATGCCCCAGACGTCTCTACTAG
>JAZHGK010005210.1:0-17894 GCA_037855215.1 Waitea zeae
GGGAGGGAGGGAGGAAGGGATGGAAGAAAGTCTGCGCGTCGCGTTTGTGGACGTGTGTGTGTATGCGCGTGAGTGCTGCGATTCGCGGGTTTGAGATAAGCTTTGTTTGACCGACCTGGATGAAAAGCGAGTGAGATGGGCGGGTGAGAGGTGACGTTACATTTGATGAACGAACCCGATGGTAGGATGTACAGCTGCGAGCTGCACGCGAAGGTTAGAGGGGCTAGACGGGAGAGGGGAGAGAAGGACGGGGGGGAGGAGAGGGGGGAGGGAAGGTGAAGGTGACGGGCAGACGGAGAAAGGCGAGGTCACACAGAAACACAGCGGGTGGCCCCAATTCAACCCCAGAGCCAAGTCACCCGACCTTGCCCAGTTCGGAAGGGCAATCAACAAAATCCTCGCAAATAAGTCACAACAATCGGTTCGTTTTCATTTCCACCGCGCTTCTCGCATTCATACGCGGCCCCCGGTACGTCAGGGGCTCTCTGCAAAAAGAGGGGCAGAAAGGGTAATATAAATCGTCATAACCCAGATTATGGAGTACAAAAGATGATGATGAGGTACGTGACGATGAGAAACAAGAATGCGTTATGCGTGTGCGCGTGTGTGTGTGTGATATCAATGACCGGCCTGCACGACGAGCAGACTCCCGTCCACTCCCTTCGCCACCAGCGCACCCGCCACCTCGCCCACCGTCTTCGGCACCTCCGACCCCAGCCCAGGCGCGAGCGCAGACAGCTCCGCCGCGTGCGACTCGGGCGACATCCGGCGCGACCTCCCCACCATGAAGAGCAGCCCGCCCGTCGATAGGGTGCCCTCTCCGACGGCCGCCACCGCGCTCTCCACCACCCGAGCAAGTGGGCGCGGCGACGTCTCGACGGTGAAGGTGATCCGCGAGAGCGCGTCCGCGACATCCGCGCTCGGCTTTTCCGTCTTCGACGTGTACTTTTCCCACAGCAGGTCGTCCGCCGTCTCAGACTGCAGGCGCGTCTGCGTCGTCTGCTGGCCGTACACCGTGTCAGGGAAGATGGTCTGTTGAAGAAGAAATAGTCGCTTCAGTTCGTGAACCCTCGTCAAGGTAGAAACGAGCCCACACTCACGTTCGTCTTCTCCACCTCGACCGTGCTCACCGGCGTCAGCGCCGCGCCCTCCTCGCTCTTCCGCATCCGCACCACCCGCGCCGTTACCTCCCGGTTCGCCGTGCACAGTTGCACGAGCAGCGCCAGCGCGAACCGGTCGTCGGGCCCGCCGAAGAACGGCAGGAACACCCGGCGGACGCCCACGCCGGGGTGCCCTCCGGGCAGCGAGCTCCGGTCGACGAACAGCGCGACGTCCGTCCCGGCCGTCTGCGCGAACACCCGGCGGACGTGCTGCGAGTGCGCGACGTGCGTGCGCTCGTGCTGGATCAGGCCCTCGAACGGGTTCGCCGTCGTCGGGCCCGTCGCCTTCTCCGGCGCGGAAGAGGACCCGCTCTCGCTGTAGTCGTCCGAGCCGTCCCCGCCGACCGCCCAGGGGACGACGACGACCTGTGCGCCGACGTCCCGCGCGTGCGAGGCCACGCTGCCCGCGAAGCCCTCGCGGGAGGCGACGGTGAGTGCGCCGGTGACGGGGAGCCCGCGCAGCGCGCCGAACGTGCGGAAGACGGAGAGGAGGGCGTCCGTGCGGAGAAGCGCCTCCGCCTC
Source organism: Waitea zeae (assembly GCA_037855215.1). Taxonomy (NCBI): domain Eukaryota; kingdom Fungi; phylum Basidiomycota; class Agaricomycetes; order Corticiales; family Corticiaceae; genus Waitea; species Waitea zeae. The sequence continues at coordinate 1,683 of JAZHGK010005210.1, forward strand.
CTGACCTCGGAGCACGGCGGACGTGCGCTCGGTGAGCTCGACGAGGCGGAGGGCGTCAATGGTGAGGCCGCGCGGGGACGGCTTGGCCGGCGCAGAGTCGTTCGAGGACGAGCCCGCGCTGAGCGCGGTCGAGGCGGCCGGCGCGGAGGGAGCGCCCTGGAGGAGCTGGGCGAAGGTCATGGCGGCGGGCAGCTGCTCGAGGCGCTCGAGCACGACGGCGAACTTGGTGCGGACTTCGTCGTCGGGAATGCTCCGGCGCGTGCCGTCCTCCTCGTTGCTCGGCGCGGTGACACGCGAGCCGTGTTTCGTGTGCAGACGAGCGGGGTAGAGGAGGAGCGTAAGTGGCGTGGTGCTGTGGTAGACAACGTATGAATAAAAACAAGAACAAATGATGGAACAAGCCAGACGCACATAAAGGTCAAAACGAGCGCATGCACGACGAACATTGAGAACATGCGTGTGTCGAGAATACCCGCTTGTAGTCCAACCTACACAACCTGATTGTCAGCCACGCAGTCGTAGGACGAAAAGAAACAGTGACTGACGTTCAGCACGATCAGCTCGACAAGTCCCTTGCAACTCATGAGTGCACCAATCGCTCCGGACTCGCGCCAGTTGAAGCCAGTGAACTTGGCCGTCACACCACACGCGAAGAACTTGGACACAAACGCGAAGACGCAGATGAGCACGACGTAGCCCCAGGTGACGCCGTCGTTCAACAGGCCGAGGTTAGTGCGCAAACCCGAGAGAGTGAAGTACTAGGCCAGCACGTTCATCAGCTCGATGAAAGAAAGAAAAAAACTCTGGAGGGGAAGGGGCTTACCAGGGGGAGCAAGAGCAAAGAAACGAGATCTTCGATCTTCTCCACGAGCGAGATGGCGAACCCGTTCTTCTTCGGGATGATGAGCCCGGCGAGGAAGCCGCCGAAGATGGCGTGCACGCCGAGGATGTCGGTGAAGAAGGCGGAGAAGAAGACGAGGATGAGGGTGACCGTCATCATGAACGTCGTCGGCGTCCCGTTCTCGAGGCTGCCCGTGCGGCGGCAGAGCCAGTGGTAGCCCCACTTGATGGGGAAGAGGAGGAAGAGGGTGTAGCCGACGGAGGCGAGGAGGACCCAGAGCGCGGTGAGCCCGCCGGAGGAGTTGACGAGCGCGACGGAGAGCGCGAGGAGGACCCAGCCGACGACGTCGTTCCCCACACCCGCGGAGAGGACGACGAGGCCGACGGCGGTGTCGAGCAGCTTGATCTCGGTGAGAATGCGGCAGAGAACCGGGAACGCCTAGCAGAGAAGTCCTCAGCATTCGCTGTTTTGCTCTGTGCAGAAAAAGGAGGGATGTCTCACCGTGATGCCAATCGCGACGGCGGTGAAGAGCAAAAAGTAGCCGTAGTTGACCGAGTCGTCGACGAACTCGTTGTAGAGTGCGACGCCGAGGAGGGCGCCCATGCCGAGCGGCACGACCAGGCCCGCGACGCTGATGCTCACCGACGCGCGCGCGTTGCGCTTGATGAGGGCGAGGTCGACTTCGAGGCCGATGACGAAGAGGAAGAGCACCAAGCCGATGTTGGCGGTGAGGGCGAGGAGGGGCATGGACGCGTCTGGGAAGATGGTCTCCTTGAAGCCGGGGATGCGGCCCATCACGGTAGGACCGAGGATGATTCCGCCCTGTGCGTGAGAGAGAGAGAGAGAGAGCGCTCAGTGATCAGGCTATTCGAAAGAGTAAAAAAAGAGGGGACGTACGATGACCTCGGCAATGACACGCGGCTGCCTGATTTTGGTAAAGCCGACGGAGAGTATTTGTGTGAATCCGACGATGATGACTGTGAAAGACACGCAACAGGGTCAGAGGGTGGGGTGTGGCGCAGGCAAGTCGAGCAGCTACGTACTAACTTGGATAACCCATAAACGCAGTGGGTTGCTGGGGTTGTAGCTAAGTGTGCACCATGTGGGTGAGCTCGTGCCACATAGACGTCGTCAAGAACGTACTGCGCTGGGTTGTCTCCTGATATGACGCCTCCTTGCTCAGCCGCTGCGCGCCTCACCAGCGAACTGAACTCCATCACTTCCGAGGCAAACTCGCCAATCATGACGGTTCGTGAGATGGTCGTTGGGATGTTGTCGTACTCGTCGAGGTCGTAAAATGTGTATAGAGACGTGAGAGAGAGGAGGAGCGTGGGGACAGAGAGACTCGCCAATCAAGGGGTCAAGGCGGTCACAATCTCGTTCACCGTTCTTAAATCGCCGTTCTCTTGCGCCATGGTGTTGGTGATCACGTGCTTCGCCAAGGATGCCCCTGGCTCCGTCCCGGCTGGGCGATTTGCGCCCTATAAGAGAGATCTTTTGTCTTGTCGTGGCGTGATATAGTCGGTTTCAGGATCGAAAGGAGATGCTCGACGAGCCCTGTCGGGCGAAACGGGCTAGCTGTCTCTGAGGTGCCCCAAGTCAAGCATGACAGTGCATGCTCCTGATTCAATTAAGGAGACACATCAGAAAAAGTGTGTGCCTGAGAGCGCCTGTCACGAAGCATAAAGCCACGCTCAATCCACTTTCAATCCAGTACTCTAGGTCACCCGCCCATGCTGTCCACCGGCTTTCTCTCGCTTCAACGGCTATCATGTCGACGACGCCGCTACGAGTCGCGATCCTGACGGGTACGTTTCTGTGTCGCGTAAGAAACAAACTTGGCGGCGCAGTGTTATTGCATCCGGAATGGACACCAAAAATGATCGCTTTCCATTCATTCATCTCACAGTGAGCGACACCGCAAACGCAGACTCCGCTGCAGACAAGTCCGGTCCGACGATCCGCGAGATGGTGCGCGCGGCGGGGTGCGATTGCCCAGAGGACGCCGCAGACATCGTCCCGGACGAGATCGCGCACATTCAGGCGACAGTCCAGCGCTGGGTCGCGCGCGGCGACATCGACTGGATCGTCACCACCGGCGGGACGGGTTTTGGGGTGAGAGATCGGACACCGGAGGTAGGTTGACGTTGGGTCTACGCCCACCCTATAGGCGAGCGGATGAGCGATGTGGATGAATCGCCTTTCTTCCCTGTTTTCCTTCTAGGCGATATCGCCTCTGCTAGACCGACATGCGCCTGGTCTCGTGCACCTCATGCTTTCGACCTCGCTTCAGAAGACGCCGATGGCGGCGCTCTCCCGACCCGTCGCGGGCACGATTGGAAACACGCTCGTGGTCACGCTCCCGGGTAGCGTCAAGGCCGTGCGGGAGAATCTGGAGGCGCTCCTCGTGGGAGGCGTTATCGCTCACGCGATCGATCTCGTACGCGGTGGGACGGGCAAGAGCCTCCACAGGGCGATGGCCCAGGATGGCGCGAGTGAGGGCGCTGGTCACCAGCACCACCATCACCATCACCACCACTCGCACGAACACCACGCACCGCGGCCGCGTGCGCTCATCTCGAATGACCCAGACGCTCCAGGTGAGCACACAGGTAGTTTTTGGTTCCTTCGTCATTTCTGACTATTTTGTCTACATCCAGTCTCTGCCCGTCAACGAGAGTCGCCATACCCAATTATATCCTTCCAGGATGCCATGAACCTTGTTCTTGGCGAAATCTCACCTCTATCGACTACAGAGAAACCAGTTCGTTGCTTCCTATTTCAAGTGACCGGAACCCAAGGCTAATTCGTGTTCACATGTTTAGGTCCAAGCAGATCTCGCAGGTTACGTGCTTGCTGAAGACGTGACCGCACCTGGCGACGTCCCACCAACTCCCACCACAAGCGTGGATGGTTACGCACTTCGCTGTACGCCCACACAATCCATCTTGCTATACCAAGCCTCAGCCTTGACACCGGCTTGCCAGCTACGGACGGGCCAAACACCTACCCAGTCCTCACCCCGTCAAACCACCCTACCTCCCAGCTCCTCCCCGAGGGCAGCATCTTCCGCATCAACACAGGCGCCCCGCTCCCGCGCGGCGCAGACGCGGTTCTCATGGTCGAAGACACCCGGCTCGTCTCCGCCGACGCGGAGGGCGAAGAGACGCATGTGCAGACGCTCGCTCAGGTGCCTGTCGGAGAGAACGTTCGCGCCGCTGGGAGTGACGTGCGTGCTGGAGACAGGGTGCTGGGAAAGGGAACGGTTCTCAGTGCGAAGGGTGGTGAGATTGGGACACTGGCGTTTGTCGGGCGGCAGACTGTGCGGCGCTTTTTCTGCTCTATGTTTACCAGAGCTCTATGGGCTGATCGGAATCTCAGGTCAAGGTGCATCGCAAACCCGTGGTGGCAATCATGAGTACAGGAAACGAGATCGTTGACGTGCAAGCTACCTCTGATGCGTCCTCAAACGATAAAAAGCAATGGGGAGGTATTTTCGACACAAACCGCCCGTCGCTACAAGCTGCTCTCCAAGGACAGGGTTATGATGTCCTCGACCTTGGCATCATCCCAGACGAGTACGTTACCACCCATCCGTCAACCCCCTTTTTTCGTGCCTCCGTAACTAACCCCACCACAAGCCGCGCGAAACTAATCGATGCCATAACGAACGGTCTCGCCCAAGCGGACCTAGTGCTCACGACAGGCGGGACGTCCATGGGCCCCTCAGACCTTCTCAAACCCGTGCTTGAGCGCGAGTTCGGCGGTACGATTCACTTCGGCCGCGTCGCGCTCAAACCAGGCAAGCCGACCACATTCGCGAGCGTGCCTCGCACACACCCTGAGGAGGGCCAAGTTCCTGTTTTTGCATTACCGGGTAACCCGGCGAGTGCGCTCGTGACCTTCTACGTCTTTGTGCTGCCCGCACTGAGGAGGCTGAGTGGGTGGCCGAGGGAAAAGTGTGAATTACCGCGCATAAAGGTGCAGGTACGTATCCTCTCTTACAACTCCTAATCGCGCAGTACAACTTTGAATCAACCCCTGATCCCCTTCAGATCCAAGACTCCATGCCTCTGGACCCGCGTCCCGAGTTCCATCGGGTCGTCGTCAAAGCCAGCGCGGAGGGGCTCAAGGCTTACAGCACAGGCGGCCAGCGCTCAAGTCGTGTAGCCAGCCTGGCGGGTGCAAACGCGCTCGTAGCGCTACCTGCCTGCGCAAAAGATGGCAGTGGTCCATCCAGGTTAGAGAAAGGAGAGTGGGCGACGGCGATGGTGGTGGGAGAGTTGGAAATGGAATGAGGTGGGGTGGAAAGGTATATATAAGCAGGATAGAACACAACGTGGTACAACACAAGAAAGCACATTACACAATTTCCAGCCGTCATATAACGATAGCATCTATCCAAGATCTGGAAAAAAATACGGGGAAGGGAGATAACGAGAATGGGGAGGTTCAAAGTTCGTCAGAGATCGTGTGCTCATAGAATCGTTCGTCCGTAACTGAAGTGATGGGGATACTCCTCTTCGTGAGGATGCTTGGGATTGCCTGCTGCACTTGCTGCACAGGCGGTACGTATTGCGCCGGTGGTGCTTGTTGTCCTTGTGGTTGATCGAGGGTTTCGGAAAGAGTTCGGAAGAAAGCCGCTATGAGGGTGGGAATGCGACGAAAGAAGCCAGTGACAAACGGGAATGTAGAGTCGACCAGGTGCAAAAGGAAACCCTCGATTGACTTGGTGATGTTGCCACGGTTGGTGAGACAGAGAGTCGCCAAAATACCTGCCAGGAAGCCGAATACAAGCATCCCAAGGCGAGAGGTGAAGAAGTTGTCAAACTCTCTGTTACAAATATAAGTTATGTGGTTGAGTTGCATAACACGATGTTACTCGCCTTCGCGTACGCCAAACTGCGACTTGCAACCCGTTAAGTTCTGGAGGTCCTTTCTAGATCGGGAATGTGAGCAATGCATCAGCCAAAAAGACGATGACCACTACCTTCATGCACTCTTCCTTTCCCCTTCGAACATCATCGAGGAGGACATCGGCAGACGTATACCTGCCCCAGAAGCATTTATCGATTACGTCGGCGAGCGTTGGGTAGTCTTCTCGCGAGAGGGTGTCGAATTGGAAGTTGGCATGCAACGACTCCATCTTCAGAGCGTCAGGGAAAAGGTCGGGGTTATGAGGCCATCTGAGTGAAAGTAGGCCAAACAGGGTAACACCAAACGCGAAGAAGTCTTGGTTTCTTCTCCAATAACCACGCGAGCTGAAGCCTCGCGGATTCCTCCATCCGTTTTCGGCTGATACGCATGCAGGAAACTGGGGCAGCATCTGCGAGCCCGCAAAGTTGAACAGCACGACGTGGAGGTCGTCTGTGATCTGGATGTTCTTCGGGGAGGCATTGACCCAGACTACGCCGTTCTTGTGAAGATGGGCTATTCCTTCGGCAATCTCGACGGCCCATTGCAGGCGGACGGAGTAATCCGTTTGATCCGCAAACTCGGGCAAGTAATTAAAGAGGTCCTCGTACATAACAGGGTCATCAAGCAGCATATACGGCTCCTTCTCCGATCGCCCCTCCCCATGAAAGCCCAATATTCTAGGATGTGGCGTCAAGCGTTGATAAATAGAGAGTTCAGAGTCGTATTCGAGCCATTCCTTCTCAGAAGCGGTACCGAATTTGGGGCCTGGCTTGTCACGATAGGCAGGGTTTGGCGAGGATGGCCGCATGCGCGCATACCGAGCGCTGCGCTCTTTCTTGACGGCAGGGGTACTTGAGGTGCTTGCAGGTTTCTCCATAGTAGGGGCGTGATATGATATTGGATCAAGAAAGCGAGAAGAGTGCGAGTATGTTTGAGGCAAGAGCCTGCTATGAATCCGTAGAGTCTGGTGATGTTGAACAAGTTGTTGGGGTGCGAGGATCGGCGTGCTCGCGTCTTGAAGGCCACGTGCCCAGCGCGTTGCTCGGTTCAACGGGTCCCCGTCAACTCTCCAACCAACACTATCACGTTCTCAGCCACAGCTGCTATCCCTCAGTTCAAATTTTGTGTCAGTAAATTACCAATAATTCGCTTCTGCGAATCGTCTAGGAACTTGCTCATTTGTAGCGAACATCTGCTTCTCGATGTTCAAAAACATTCTGGGCACTGCGGTCTTCGGCGATTGTACCCGAAACTGCCATAACTGTCAATGCTCGTTGGCAACACCTTGGAAACAACCGCTTTCCTCTGCACCCGTAAATTTTTACTGAGCATGACGACATTGCGTATGTTCTCTTTGGCCACACGAGACTTGCCACACAAGCGTTTGTCATGGGGCTTGTGACACCTGTGCCCTGGATACCACACTTGGCTGTCGTTTTGGAGATGATCGATGAGCCCACCTTAGTGCCCAGATCTTTACCGGTGTAGATGTTACAAGCTGTCGTGTAGCAGCTATCGAAGAGAGATCTGGGAACATATATAAGGAGCATCCACACCACACCACCTGCCGCTCTATATCCTCGTTTGATCACTCTTAAGGCCTATTTTCCCAATTTCATTCACACTTGCGCTGGTCGCTAATCTATTCCTAAAATATGTATTCACTTATCACTTCTCTTGTTGGACTTCTCGGCCTCTCGTCTCTTGCATACGGAGCTCCGACTCATTGGGTGTCCCGTCAAAGCTGCAACAACTATGGTAAGTGCAAAATGGTTTCATACAGCACAAAGCTTGACTGTAATGTCAGTGATTATCTCTACTCGTGGTACCGGAGAGCTCCAGGGACCTTCGGCTGGTTTCCGAGGCATGATCAGAGACACTTTAGCCCAAGTTCCAGGAGGGGTCGAGCATGATACTATCTACCCTGCTGCATTCAATCAGCAGTCGCAGCAGGGAACAGCGGACGTGAGCGCTTGGCCTTTGGATGCGAGATCTTATGGCACAAAATGCTCATATCTAACCACAGATCATAAATACAGTACGTAGCGGCCTTAAGAGCTGCCCCGATCAGAAATTCATTCTGCTCGGATACTCACAAGGTGAATCATTCATGATGTGTTGCTTTTCTGTATTCTTGCTCACAATTCCGGTCTCAGGAGCTGCTGCTACTGTGGACGCCATGAAGAAGTTATCTACAGATAGCCCTGAGTTCTCGGCGATCAAAGGCGCCTTCCTCATCGGCAACCCACAGCGTCTTCCTGGAAAGAAATCGAACACTGATCAGAATGGGGGCGATACGACCAAGAGCGCGACCGGCATCTCTGCTCGTTTTCCTGGTGCTGGTATACCCGCTGATTGGGATAACAGCGGTAAAGTACTCGACGTCTGTTTTACGGTAGGTTTTTCAAGAGGCAAACTTTATTCAATACTGATTGGATACACCACAGGGAGATGGCGTCTGCAGCGGGTTTACCATCAACGCTCCTCATCTGGCGTACATCACCTCACAGAGCGTCCAAAACATGGGTGCTGACTTTATGAAGAGCAAGCTTGCTTGATCGTGCAAACGTTGAGCTTTGCTACAAGTCCATCATTTTTAAATAACGCAGACATGTTTGTTGCTGTGCTATTTGTAGAACAGTAACTTAATCCCATGCACCCAACTCAATGTCTTCAAATCCGACTTCCATCCATTCTTCTGTTAGTGGACCTGGAACACCTGTGTCTAGTCCGACAAACCCAACACGGCTATACACGCGAATTGCAATTGTATTTGTTGGCTCAACGTTAAGACAGACCTTTGGTACGCCAGCTTGGAATAGGCTAATGACACAGGTCAAAAACGTTTCACCTTCTTTTTCGACGGTTTGAGACGAACCTTTGGCATGTGTGGCGAACCATCGCCTCGGCGAGACCTTTACCTCGAGCGGCCTCATTTGTCCACACAAGTGAGATAGCCCGCACACCCGGCGACGGGCGAGTTGCACACGACATACCGGCCAGTTCACCCTCTACGAGGCCGACGTACAGGAATCCGTCTGCAATGAGCCCTGACACCCGGCTCTTTGCACCTTCTTCTGTGACGGGATGTGGGCCAATCGCCGTGAATTTGTGGTACATAGTAGCAATGCCATCTATATCCGCCGTTGATGCGATTCGAACCTCTACTCCGTCCACGCTGCGCGTCGCGGGCCGCAACAGCTCAGGGGTTACATAGGTAAGGTGGAAATGCAAGAGGGGTTTTTCCTTTCGGCGGACTTTTCGTGAAGATGACCATGACTCCACAAACGGGTTGACGAGCGCAAGGGGTCCCACAACAGAGGAGAGACGAGTTGAGGGAACGTTATGCTCATCGAGCGACTTCACAAGTGCTTGCATGTATCTTGTAGAGTCAAAGCTCGAGGGATCTACCGAAGAACCCAGTACACAGGGAAATTCTCCAACAGCACTTAGAGTGACAAGCGTCCGTACTTCATCGGCGTTCGGCTCAGAATACGCGGCAAACCAAGCACTCTTGTCGCCTGCAGGAGGTGGCTTAGACACCACGCCGTAGGCTGAGGCCAAAGGGAGGTTGGCAGAAACATTGCGCGTCGCAAGGAGAGGGGCGGAGCATGCTTCAAGGAAGGCCTTGGCGTCCGTGAATGTTCGTGAGGCGATGGGGATATCAGACATGGTCGGTTGTTAAGTTAGAGAAAAGTTCCAGCAGGCAGGGCATGCATGAATGATTATATACCCCAGGTCAGCATCATTCATCATTTCTGATCGTGACTCAATTGCAGTGACTCAGATCGAACAGTACGCTTGCTGCGCACGAACATATGGGCAATCATATCCAAGATGTTTTGGTTTTGATTACAATACACAGTACTATCTAAGAAATCGAGCCCACCATACAAGAATTAAGAACTTGATGTTGTAAATAAAATATAACCAGGTTAAACCCGTACTGCTAGTCGATGTTCATCTTGACGCCACATGCTAAAATTTCAGGATAGTCAAGTACCACAATGTAAAAACTTCCCTAAAAATGAAACACGGCAGCTAAGAGAACGCAGACAGTCAGCCAAGGATGCTGCTGGCAAAAAATCGAACTTTTAGCTGCAGAAAGTGTTCATACAACAGTGGCTTATGCCACAGTCCCCGTCGCAACTGCGACGTTTTCGCCATGGGGCAGTGCCGGTGATTTGATTTGCGACGGGTCCGTCACAGCAGATGAATAGAGGCCTTCTGCAAGCGTGGGTGGTACTACAACGGGATTGCTGGGAGCGACTCCAGGGTGAAACTTGGGAAGAGGAGGGATGGCCGCAGTAACGTGAGGCTCGTTGTTAACTTGCTGAGAAGACCTAAGACATGCATAGTCAGAATCCTTCATCTCGAGTTTAATCAGAGACTTACTTGCGCCTCTTGTTGGGCATATTTGACGTCGCGTCGTCCTTTTGATCACTCAGTCATGCTCATGACGAGGGTGAGATACAGCAACACATTACCTTCGCAGCCTTGGGTCGCTTGGCAGGTTTAGCTGATGCGCGCTCACCAGCATCGAATACGTTGTCGGGAAGCATCGAACTGGGGCGATGTTAGCATACAAAAACTTGCCAACAACGGAACGATCACCTTTTGATGTGGCGCACAACAATCCCCATTTTCGATTCGTCATAATGGTCCCACATCTTAACAAGCTTAGTGAACTCCGTCGTTGGGTACGAAATGTCTAGTTTCCGAGGACCAGTCGCCCCCGCTGCGTATTTTTTGTCATTCCGTGTTACACAATCGAAAGGGTATGCACGTACCTGGCTTAGGTTCAATTGCAAGTCCGATGTAAAACGTCGAGGTGTGGACAGAGCTTGCGCCTTCCTTGCCTTCAATGTCTTCCTTCTTGCGTTTCCTAATAGCTTCCGAGATGTCTCCCTGTGCCACAGCACGCACCTCTTCATCGGTTAAGCAATATGATGTTTCATCAAACCCTTTGATAAAAGGGTGTGCTAGTGTGAGCGTTTCAACAAATTCAAGTTTCATCACAAGTTGACGAAGACGGGATTCAACCGTGCCAGCCCTGTAAGAATGAGATGGGCGCAAATTTACAAGACAAACATAGTCCTACCATTTGAGCTGTAGATCCGCGTCACCTGTCGACGCAATCACCTGAAGGTAATAGCGGTATTTGTGGAAGAAGTCGTGCTTGGCGAACAATTCAGACCATGAAGCAGTGCCAACAATAATTTTGTCAACGATAGCAGCACCTAAGAAGACGTTTAACAACATAACATAACGGGCCTAAGAGAACATACCTTTCTTGAATTCTTCCGTCATAATCGCTTGTGTGGATGGGGTTATATTGTGGGTGGCGCACATTGAGGGGTATGCAGGTGTAATAATTGGCATGCGATGGGAACGGTCGGTTGGGTAGAGCTAGCAAACATGACTTAGGTAACTGAGAAAATGATGCTTGTCAGTTGAACACACCTTTGGATTCCATACTCTTACGTTCAACGGCCCATCCTCTATTTGCTTGAGCAATACTGGCTGTGGCCACACCCTGAGCATGTCGATAGTAAGCGTGCAGAAGCAAAGATAGAAAAGTGGTAGCGCCTACCATTGATACATAATGATAAAGAACCGGCTGACTATAGAGCCAGCAACGGCGTTGGGATACAATTGACATATCCGCGCCACCAACATCGCCCATGCAACACCACCACAAAAGCCGTTGACGTTCGAATATATAGCTCTTCCTGTATGTGCCATCAATTAGCAAAATTATCTTGAACATATTCACCGTGACTTACGCTGCGCCCAGAGCTTGATACACCGCAAAGCATCCCGGAAAACTGGAACGTTGGGCACCAACCGCAAGATCTCATCCGTGACGCGAGAACCTGGATTCCGTATTATATATTTAGCTATGCGGAATGATCAAGGCTTGGATCAGACTCACCGTTGAGACTGCGGACACAGCGTTCATCGAGATTACGCAAGAGGTTGTTGTCACTTAGGTCGAGGTTATCGGGTATTGATGACAAAGTCAGTCTAGCCATTGTAAAGTCCATAGGAATGCCAGACACTACTGCCGTGATAACTGGGACATAGGCATCTGGCACGCCCTGTATGATACATGTTACTCAAAGGCAGCCTTTGTATCATGAAGAGTAGAACACTCACTGCAACCTCAGTGGCCCCTTCCAGTTCTCTCAGCATGGCCTCAAATGTCTCGAAAAAGTCTTCTCGTGAAACGTGCTTAGGCACCACGCACAGCGTATCAATGTCAGAGCCCGGTCCGTGAACGCCCAACCGGTATGAGCCGAACGTAAAGATCTTCCCACCAGCAGCCTCGGCCGCAGCCTCTGACAGGCCGCTTTTGAGCGAAATTTGCTTGACAAACTTTTTGACGAGAGCAGCAACGCGTCCCAAAACAATTTCACTATATAAGTGTGAGCATAAGTGTGTGTCCATGCACTTAAACATTGCCTCGCTTGAGAGTAGGTGGAGTTGTGTGACGAACCGGTTTCTGGACTCCTCCTCGGACTCAAATGACTTCTGTTTCCGGAGCTCCTCCATCAACGTAGCAGTGACTTCCTTCTCTCTTTCGGACGACTCGGCTGTGGATATGGGTGGTGTCACACCCAACGTCCTAGATGGCCACGTCCAGCGTGAGTATGTGGATGAAGCGTGAATTAACAAGTGTATTAACGCACGGTTGTGCAGTGTTGTTGTTTGTAGTTGCAGTCATTGTAAGAACCAAGAGTGTATTCCAGTGACTATTTTTTGATGATACAGAACAAGGGTCGTAGATGAAATTCCAAGTTCAGAACAGCAGGGACCCTGGCTGAGACCAACTAGGAGGTTGTGGAGGCAATCCAAGAACCGTGTGATCCAATTGTGACGACCAACTACCATGACAGCTTACGTAAGTCGGACAAACCATTTGTTACATAAGCCATTCGAATCCGTAACCTCTACCTAGCAACGTTGTTCTCGTCATGGCATTGTAGGCACCACTCTGCATTGTTACTATATAAGTTTATATCACATAGGAGAATTTCGGTGTTCAGATATAAGAAGACATCACAAATTCACACGAAGAGCATTACGGAACATTTCATACGATTGGAATATAAGTAACGAAAGGACAAGATATCAAATATCTAGAGCTCTAGTATCCATACATGAAGAAGAAAGATGGCTAATAGTAGAAGATGGCAGAAGCAAGACTATCATAGTAAGTGTCACATAGAATGAATACCAGATACGAATGAGAAGAACGAAGGCCAGTAGTAGATATGTCCGTCAGAAATCTTGCAATCACTTCATCACAGTTTGTCACGATTCTCGACCCGAATGTAGTTGAAGAAATAGTAGTCCAACAAATCACCGAAAATCCTTGGGTTCGAACCGGCCGGACTGCATGGCGGCTCTGCGCCGCTGCGCGGTGACGGCGCGGCGACGGATGAGGTAGGTGGCGAGGCCGAGCGCGAGGAGCGTGAATATGACGCCGATGGCGATGCCCGCCTTCGAGCCGGCGGAGAGCGCGCCGGAGCCGTGAGAGTGGGAGCCGCTGTTCCCGTTCCCGTGCCCGTTCCCGGACTGCGTCCCGTTCGGGTTCCCGCCAAAGGGCCAGTAGTCCCCGCCGTCCGGGGGCAGGATGCACGTCAGGCCGTCTCCGTCGGGGATGGCCTGGAAGTCGCCCTGGAGCTTCGAGTTCTGCGTGTTGTTCTGTTGGACGACGAACGGGTTGGGTGAGGGCGTGATGTCCGTGGTGCTGCAGTTGGGTCCGCGCGAGCCGATGAAGGTCGTGTTGCCAAAGAGGACGTTGCCCTCGACCGTAAAGTTCGTCGCGGAGGTGACAGCGATACCGTATCCAAACGCACCGGTGAGCCGGTTGTTGACCGCTTGGCCGTTAACTGCGACTTTTTGTTGGAAACGGTCGGCAAACCAAGTGCGTGGTCCAATAGCGATGCCAATCCTGTTTATACAATGTCAGTCTCAAAGGGAGTCGTAACTTGTGAAGTCCGTACTTGATGATCACGTCTTCGTTATTTTCGCCCTTGGTCTCACCAGGTCCAGGAGTTTCGGTCGCGAAGCCGCCCAAAATGATGTTGTTGCGCACGATGGTGTTGGTATAGTTGCCTTGCCAGGGATCGTAGTCAACCTGCAGCGGAATTTAGCGCCAGACCGGCAAACAAAGCGCGAGAAGGAATGTACCATGTTTATGCCTCCAAGAAGGGTATTCTAAGGAAGAGTTGTGAGAAGAGGGACATGATACTAGGCCGAATCCAAACATACGTTCTCTGCAGAGATGGTGTTATTCTCCACGAGTGTTCCAGGAGCACCAAACAGAACAATACCACCATCCGTGGGACCGCGAATGATGTTGTCACGAATGACGGAGTTTTGACAGCTGACGCTGATACCGTCTGCCCATTGCTGAAACAGGTCCGAACCACAAGGGCCGATATCGTTGTTGCGGATGGTCACGTTGTTGCTGATATCACTATAAGCGCGCTGCCACAGACGGTGTATTAATAGCATACCAGGTGAAAGGCCCCTCAGCGATATGAAGGCAAGTCCAGCCACGAGGGTCGAATGAATGGACAAACTCCTGCACCTCGTTTCAGTTTCATGAACGGAACTGAAAGTGACTTTGACAACGTACGATCAATTGTCCAGAATTGTCCCCTCCAAACTCGATGTTGCCGCCACCGGTAGTGGGCGGGTGGCCGTTACGGGTGCCGTTGATCTGTCAAGGGCGCGTGTAAGACGCATGTCGCGGCGAACTAACGCCGATTTGGGGATTGTGATAGTTGGGCGCACCTGAATGTTGCGCAGCTTGACGCCGTCGCACTGCCCGCACGTACCGTCGACGGCGACCGTGTGTGGGTCACCGTTGTCGACTCTGTGGTTTACTGCTTAGCCACAAAAATAAAAAAAATAAAAAAAAGAATTCCACATACGGTCCCATCACGACCAAGGTTGCACGCGAGTCATCAGTCGGATACCCATACGTCGAGATTTCCTGGTTGGGGGCGGCAAACTTAACAGGGGCACTGATAACGTAGTTGGAGCTCGGGCAAAGGTGGAGGGTATAGCCCTCTCCCTTTGAGGAGAGGAGGTTGTTCAGTCGGTCAGTGACTGTGTCCGCCGGGTCCGCGGCTTCGCAGTCTCCTTGGCCGTTGAGACCAGAAGTCGGTCCGTCGCGGCGACTGCCAGAAGCGCAAGAAAAAAAAAGGTTCAGAAACGCGTCCAGTGCCTTTGCTCGGCGCCCCCTAGTGCTAAACGAACCGAAGTTGCTCTTCGTCTTGTCGTGAAGTGTGCAAGTGGTAGGATGTCAAGTCTGCCATTACTGAGTCGGCTCGTACACGGGTAGGAGCAAGAGTGATACAGAGATGATGAGAAAAGAAAAAAACAAGCAAGCGCGCGTAGGCAGAACGCCCTCACGGTGAACGGGGAAGGGGCAAAGAAAAGAGTGGACAGCCAAGGCTCGTGTTGGCCGCTCTCGTTGAGCGCGCGGCTCGCCAAGGTGAGACTAAGGGAGACAGGGACCCGGGGTAGAAGGTGATTTGTGTCCTGAAGGCTGGACAGAAATATCTTTTATTTGAATTAGTGATGCTAAATTCGGGTACGCGAAACAAGCGCCAGTGCCTGAGATAAGCACCGGATCGGCACGTGTGATCGAAATATTGTCCATCCCCCTCTGCCACTTTGTGTGTGATCATGTCTCTGACGATCCGACCCGCCCAAGTAAGCTCAGTCTATGGAGGGCCGTCTATAACAAATTAAAGCAAATTCCGCTGTGCCTCAGGTAGATGACATGTCTGGTATGCAGGCGTGTAACCTGCAGAATCTGCCAGAAAATTACACGATGAAATACTGTACGCTGCCACTACACACTAGCTTCTTCTGTCGAATTTAAAACCCTGACATGCACATTGGCATCGCGTTGAATCGGTTTCAACGAACAACTTACGACCTTCTTGAATTTGCCGTTTGCGAAGCGCAGACATGTACCATATAATGACATGGCCTTCGCTCTCCTACGTCGCAGAAGACCCAAAGGGCCGCATCGTCGGATACGTCCTTGCGAAACTGTACGTCTACACCCGATAAACCAAGGCAAATGTAAACTGAAGCTCTTTTTTCTTTTGGCAGAGAGGAAGAGGTTGCTGAAGGACAAGTCCCTCACGGCCATGTCACGTCGCTTTCTGTCCTTCGCTCGTATCGGCGACTTGGCCTCGCGAAAAAACTGATGCTACAGTCTCGTAAGTGACCTCAGAGGCGTGTTCCCATCTGTATGCTTAAATGTGTTTTCAGAGGACGCAATGACAACCGTCTATAAAGCGTCCCATGTTGCACTCCATGTCCGAGTCTCAAACAGAGCAGCCTTAAGTTTGTATAAAGATACTCTCGGTTTCAGTGTCAAAAAGGTGGAGACGAAGTACTGTATGTTCTTTTTTTTTTTT
>JAZHGK010005213.1:0-14255 GCA_037855215.1 Waitea zeae
AGTTTTGCGATTCGGCACCTCATTTATGCATGATTACAACCGTCGTGTTTTTCTCTACAAAATGGACTATAAAAATATATATAAAGTGAGTGCTTACGTAATCATGACAAGTTTTTGGGTCCCAAAAATTAATTCATTAATATCTCAAAAATGGCTCGTTAGAATTTCATGATTCATAGCACATTTTGAAGCCACACATGATGCAATTTGATTGGTATATAACACTTGTAGCAGAAAATTCATTCACTTTTTTGTGTTGACTTTTGCCTTTCTCTACTGTACTTACTTATCAGAGTACTTAGAAGAGAAATGCAAAATATTTTTATTAAGACTGATGATAGCTATAAACGCCTAACTATGCACTTGTACATAAGCAAATAGCTACAATGTCCGAGATGAGGAACGTGAGAAGAAACGACTAATCTGTTGAAAATAATACGATTCAATAATCTATAATGTGTTGAGTACAACAGGTACAACACGTCGTAATATGCGTAATATGCACTTTAGGGGTGTAGTTCAGCGGTGCCCGAACAAGAACCTTGTGAGTCTAAAACAGTGAACCTTGTTTCAGCTTGTGAGCCAAATGTGTCTGTCGTTGGCCGCGCAAAGTCTAGCCGGTGTAGAGGAACTGCAAAACCAGGGCTTTCATCCGACCGATGAAGCATAAGCCGGTGATGAGTGTCTCGCACGTTGAGCACCATGCGACTACACATCACGCAGCCCATCGCTTCTGGAAAGCCAATGGCAACTTCAAGCAGACTAAACTGTGAAGTAGCATAAGTGCAAATACAACTATGCCAAATGGAAACCACATGTGCACGTACCCTTGCTACAGCCCAGATGACGCAGTTGACGAGATGGGATATAATGATGCTAGAAGAGGATGTAAGAAGCGTTCTAAATAATTGGATGAAGTTCCTACATGATGAAATAGATCATAGAGTCTCGAGTAATAACGTCGATAAGGCGACGAGTAGAATCAAATAATGATCGAATAGGTATTCCTCCTCTTCGGTCGGTATTCCATCCAGACATGGACTTCGGGATGGTGAGGGCAAACAGCATCGTCTCGCTAACAACAAGCGGTAGCCAAATCATCCAAAACCACGGAGGAAGATTGAGCGCAGCGCAGAAGTTGATTCCGGGGATCAAGTTTGCAACAGCTATATCATGCCAGAGGTTGAGCACAACAACAAAGGCTCTTATTGGTCAGCCACGCACCTTTTTCTATGGTATTAACATATGCGACAACCCCTCCACTGGCGAGGACACAAATAGAAGTAAACGTGAACGTGAAAGCCAAAACTGACTTATTTGCCGAGTACAAAGCAAATATTCGTAACTGAAGAATGACTAATGTAGTGATAGTTGACATCTCCTCAGATTTCAGCATGAACCAAGCTCGTGTCACTCACATTGTGTTATGCACGAGCTAATCAGGAAGCAAGCTGGCTGGAAGTGGAAAAATAATGCACACCTGAGTATCTGTTAGTGAGAGGCTAGTTGAAGTATTTATTTAACTTACATCTGTAATGTCAATTAGTTGTCTTGTCTTCACCGATTAAAAGGATCGTACCTCATCAGTGAGTGGGTAATAAAAGAATGCCATATTGTTAACACTAGGAAAAAGTTGGTCATAGGCTGTTACATTTAGCTGGGCATACTGACACTAGAACGAGTAAGGTAAAATAACGGTTCTGCTCACCAAGTTCAGATGTTATATTGGCCGAGCACTTCAGCTTGGAGACTAACCAATAAGAACAAGTATTTGCCTGCCGTCCATTTTGCTTTCCAGACCAGCTGGACCTCTTGGTCGAAAGTGATGACTGTTGACCTAAAGTGTCAGCGTAAAAGAAGAAGAAGATCTGGATGGTGCACGCGTTTACTATGATCATAAATCACAATGGTGCTGGCGGCAACTGTAATCCAACCTTACTACAACTGAGAGGATCCAGTTTCGAGTGTATTGCTTACGTTCTGAGAACCTGGTAGCCTGAACGTCTGCAAACCCTTGTATAATCAAATCCAGGATCGTTCCTTTTGCCATTACCCGAGCAGTTGGGAAAATGCAGCAAGCGAAAAGGGACGGTGACAGGAAGAGTCAGGTTGAGGGAGAAGCGAATTCAGGGTCTCATGGAAGCCAAAAACATAAAACGCGGAGAAAGTTATAGCATCCCCGGCAATTTGAAGTAGCTTTGACAGCGGACAGCGGGCATACAGTTTCAACGCAAAGTAATTTAAAAACGACCACTAGCTTGGAAGCGAAATTGCAATATGGTGACAACTATGCCATCAGAGTTCATCAGGAAATCCTCGGCAACCTCGTTGCCTCCGTTGTGTGCGCCTCACAATCGTCTGAGTCTTGTCTGTGGGGGAAACCACAGATCGATCTTGTAGTCGGTTGTGCCTGAAGCATAGCGAATGTGCCAGCTTAGCTGAGATAGGCTGGTGGCGCGGAGGAAGAAGTGAGAGAGACTGTATTAATGCGGGCGAACGATAGGTAGGAGAGCAAGCGGGTAAGAGAAGGTGGGTCGTGGGAACCCGCGATGCGCGCTCCGCGGGCCCTCGGATTTCGGGACTCTCCGATAAGCCACATCCACTGGTGTGAGGTTGTCTGGCCACAGTAGCAACATCTAATACTTTGAGGCCGGAGGTTCGAGTAACGGGTTGACGGTAAATTTTACATATTTGTCAGAGTACTTATAAGAGAAGCGTCCTGTGTCGATAGCGGAAGTAAATGTTCAGATGAGTAATCATACCCTATCTGCGTTCGCACTCGCCAGGAGCGGGTGCCTCTTTGATACGCAACACCCTGCTTCTTGGAACAACTGTTTTGTCTGTTCCGCAATAATAGAGGGCATTTGCTCGTCCACACCTCAAGATCTCAGGTTTAGCCGGAATGATTGCGATCGAACAAATCGGAACGCTCTCCCGTTGAATTGGATGGGGTCAACCGGATGAACAGATACACCACAATGCTACATACATCGCAACAGAATTCCGTTTAAAAGCTGACGACGATTGTAGACACAGCCAAGTACTTGCACATGAGTAAAATCCTTGCAATGTTCAACACTACTGGCAGGTGAGATAAGAAATGGCTACTTGATTGAAAGTAGCGTCGTTTAACACTCAAACTCATTAGGTAAATTGAATAGGCTCGACACGTCGCGCCACGTGTAGGGAAGGGGCGCAGTCTAGCGGAGCCCGAACAAGAACCTTAGGTGCCTGAAAAAGCAAGGCCCGCTTTGGTCTAATGCGACTCAGCTGTGGCAAAGCTGTCTTTCGCGGGCTGCTCGAAGCTCAGCAACTGCAGAGGAATTGGAGCAACTGGGCTCGGCCTTTCGTGTGACCGTTGGAGTATGTGCTGGTGGTTAGTGTCCCGTAGGTTGAGCACCATCCGGCTACACATCACGGAGCCCATCGCTTCCGGAAACCCAGTAGCAACCTCAAACAAACTAGGCTGTAAAAAAGTATAAGTGCCGATACGCTCTGCGCAAGGACAAGTATATGCGCACGCACTCTTGCAGTAGTCCAGATGATGCAGTTGACGAGATGGGTCGTAATGATGCTATAAGCGGGTGTGAGAAGTGCCTTAAATGATCGCACAGAGATCGCACATAATAAAATAAGCCAAAGAGTCCCGAATGATGATGTTTATGAGGCGGCGAGTAGACTAAAAAAGGGGTCGGGTAGCCATGCTCCCTCTTCGACTTTTGATCCATTCAGATATCGAGTTCGGGACAATGAGGGCAAGTAAGAGAGTCTCGCTGGCAATGAGTGGAAGCCAATACACCCAAAGCCACGCAGGGGCATTTGTCGGCGTGCAGAAGTTGATTCCAGGGATGATGTTTGCGACAACTACAGGATGCTAGAGGTTGAGCACAACGACGAAAGCATTTGTGAATTTGCCACGCACTTTTGAAGGTAAAATCAGTATACGCAACAATTCCGGCACTAGTAAGCATGCACATAGACGTGAACGCAAGCATGAAGACCAAAACAGGTTTATTTGACGAGTAAAAGGCATACAGTCGTAACTGTAAAATGACTAGAGAAGATGAGTTGTTACTCAGTCTGTTTTAGTGTTGACCGAGTTCATGCAACATACATTGTGATAGGCATGGACCAGCCATGAAGCAAACGGACCGAAGGTGATAAAACATCCTACAGCTGAATGTCTGTTGATCAGAGGCCAGTCGAAATACCTATTTCACGTACATCTATATCCAAGTTAGTTACCTTCCCTTCACTGGGTGAAGGAGCCATACCTCATCTGTTAAATTGTTGTAGAAAAATGCCGAGTTGTTGATTCTAAAAAAGAAAAGTTAGCTACTACAGACGGGTACATTTAGTTGATTATACCGACATCACAGCAAATAAAATGAAATAACGATTCTTGTTCTCGAGTCAGATCAAGAAGCTACATCAGTCGAGTGCTTCAGTTTTGAGACTGACCAACAAGAATAAGTATTTGCCTGCTGTCCATCTTGCTTTCCAGACCAGCTGAACTTCTTGGTTGAAAGTGATGACTGTTGAGCTTACATGTCAGCGCATAAGAAAAAGTATCTAGATGAAACTTACGATGGTCAAAGACGATGATGGTACTGGCAGCAACTATAACACAGTGTTATGACAGGTCAGAGAATCGAGTTCCGAGTGTGTGCTTACGTTCTGAAAACCTGGTAGCTTGAATGTCAGCATACCCTTGCACGACCAAGTCCAGCGCAGTTTCATTCGCCATTTGTCAAATAATCGACCGAGAGTAACAGATAAAAGGGGTCGGGGCTAGGCGGGGCTGTATTGAGGAGAGCACGAAATCTCAGAGTCTAACTATAAGGCGGAAACTGTTGTGAAAGCTGTGGCATTGTTGGTAACTTAGAGCAACTTGGGCAGCGAGTAAGGACCGCCTGCTTTCAACAGTTGTGGGCACAATATAAATCAAGTGTCAGCTTTGAAGTGACATCGTGATCGGAGCTAATCAGAATTCATTAAGTAGGAGGTCCTCAACAAGCACTTGCTACCCCCACTATATTCACGCCTTGTGATCACCTAAGTCACGTTTGTAGGAGAGGCGGCGGATTGTCCCTACTGTTAGCTTCCTGAGACATATCAGGAGGGGATCAGTCCTCAGTGCGCGCTGGCTCAGATGGATGGGTGGTGCGGGGAAAGAAGTGAGGATCGAAGTCGAGGGAAAAAAAGATTGGTCGTGGGAAAGCCGCAGTACCGCTCGCGGCGGGCTATCCAACTTCGGGATTGTTCAAGTCACAAATTGACAGACTGATCTATGGGCTAGTTATGGTTGCAACAGCTATCATATGCCAATCTTCGAAGGCTGGAGGATTGAGTAAAAGCTAATGGCAAACTGCGTATCAGCATGTATCAGAGTACTTATGTGAGTGCTATCCTATGCCAGAGGCAGAAATTGCTGCTTGGAACAAAAGCTTAGATAAGGAATTATATCTTGTCTCTATTTACGTTCACCAGGAATGGGTAGCGTCTCTTTGACACATACATCCCGTTCCTTGGTACAACCGTTTTATCTGTTTCCGTGATACTTGGAGGGCATTTGCATCCAGATCTCAAGGGTCTGAGGTTTAGCCGGAACCACGATCGAACGAATTGGAGCGTTTTCCCATTGAATTGAACGGCGCTCACTGGATGAATAGATCCACCGCAATATTACCGTACATCGCACCAAATTTTGTTAAGCACAACTAAGAGCAGATATAAGCATTCAGTAAGATATTTGTACACAAAGTCATTGTATCGTCCAACATCACAAGCGTGAGGAGAAATGATTGCTTGCTGAAGTAACAATGTTCAACATCATAATTCGTTAAGAACAACGAGCATGACACGTTATATCACGTGTAAGGTGAGAGTGCAGCCTGGCGGAGCTTGAACAGGAGTCATAAGTGGCTGAAGAAGCAATTCCCGCTTTGGCCTAATCCGAGTCAATTGTGCCAAATGTGTCTTTTGCGGGGCGCTGCGCAAAGCTCAGTCGCTGCAGAGGAAGCGAAGTGCCCGGTCTTTCATCTGACCATTCAAGCATGAGCCGGTGATGAGTGTCTCGTACGTTGAGCACCATGCGACTACACATCACGCAGCCCATCGCTTCCGGGAATCCAATAGCAATTTCGAGCAGACTAAACTGTGAAATGGCATGAGTGCCTATACAATTATACCAAATGCAGAGCACATGTGCACGTACCCGTGCTACAGCCCAAATGACGCAGTTGACGAGATGGGATACAATGATACTGCAGGAAGGTGTGAGTTGCAATGAAAGTGATCAGACTGAGCTCGTACATGATGAAGTAGATCAGAGAGTCCCGAACGATGACATCCAAGAGACGACGGGTCGACTCAAAGAGTGATTGAATAGGCACGCCTCTTCGGTTATTCCATGCAGACACCGACTTCGGGATGATGAGGGCAAACAGCATCGTCTCGCTGGCAATAAGTGGCAACCAGTATACCCAAAACCACGGTGGAAGGTTAATCACCGCGCAAAAGTTAATTCCAGGGACCAGGTTCGCAACAGCTATAGCATGCTGATGTGTGAGCACAACGATGAAAGGAGTTATCAATTAGTCACGTACCTGTTTCTACAGAAATAGCGTATGCAGCAATTCCTGCACTAGCAAGCACGCATGTAGACGTGAACGTAAGCATGAAGGCTAAAATTGCTTTATTTGACGAGTAAAAAGCATATAGTCGTAACTGAAGAGTGACTAATATAATGTCAGTTATTGTCTGGTTCTGTGTTAGTATCAACCGAGCCCATGTAACGCACGTTGTGTTATGCAAGCACTAATCAGGAAGCAAGCTGGCTGAAAGCGATAAAAGGCGACACAGCTGATGATCCATTAAGGAGAGGCCAGCTGAAAAAAAAAAGTTTCACATACATCTATGACCACATTAGTCGACGTGTTTTCGCCAAGTAAGGAAATTATACCTTATCTGTGAGATGAGGATAAAAAAATGCCATATTGTTGACACTAGCAAAAATTAGTTGCAAACTGGTGCGTTGAACTGGACCCACTTACATTAGGACGAATAGAGTAAAATAACGGTTCTGTTTGTCAAGCTCAGTCAATTTAAGTGAAAAAAACTATATCAACCGAGAACTTCAGCCTTGAGACTAACCAGTAAGAATAAGTATTTGCCTGCTGTCCATCTTGCTTTCCAGACCAGCTGGACCTCTTGATCAAAAGTAATGACTGTCGAGTTTACTTATTAGCGAAGAATAAAAAGCGTTTAGGTGGAGCAGTGCTTACAATGATCGTAAATCACAATGGTGCTGGCGGCAACTGTAACCCAACGTTACTACAACTGAGAGGATCGAGTTCTTAGTGTATGCTTACGTTCCGAGAATCTGGTAGCCTGAACATCCGCATACCCTTGTATGATCAGATCCAGTATAGTTCCATTCCCCATTGCCCGAACAATTGGGCGAGAGTAGGAAGCGAAAGCAGACGGTGCTTAGGCAGGGCCGGGTCGAGGAGAGAGCAAAATGAGGACCTAATTTAAGCCAAAAAGTACTGAGAGATTTGTGGCATCACCGGTAACTTGAGGCGGCTTAAACAGCGAACAGTGGCTGTTCACTAGCAGCGTCGCACAATTCAATCCAAGCGTCGCATTTGGAAGCGAAATGTGATGGGAGCTAATCAAAATTCATCAGCCAATCCTCGGCAAGCCGAGAAATCGTCCAGTTATGACAGCCGTCGTACACCGATCGGACAGGGTCGGACTAGGATTGAGTAATGGGTTGACGGCAAATTTTGAGCACGCTTATTGCGGTCTAAGAGAAGCACCCTTTGCCGAAGGCAGAAATTACTGTTTGGAACAAGGGTCTAAATCATGAGACGTGTCAAATCGTGACAAGTTTGTACATATATTTTGTACCACGGATGTACGGGTGGGTTATCTGACACCCTATCGGATACTTATATTTCCCCTGCCGATCGAACACTATTTTACATTTGTAAGCGTTTTGCTCATAGATTCAAGAAATGATCGCACCCCTGTGTCGCGCGGGCCGCTTTTTCGTTTCTAATCAACCTTGTGCTGTTTTGTCGTCTTCTTCTCACCTGATCTTCCCATAAGCACACTTCCCATAGCACATATTCCCGAGGAGAAGAAAACCAATAAGGACGAGATGCAAAAGAAGCTAATCGATTGTCCAATCTCAAGCCAAGAGCCTGTGTCTGTGACGCGAAAGAAGAAGGTGATAGTCATAACTATGGTTTACCCGTGAGTCAGAAGTTCTCAACGCTCGGCGGGGCTAAAGCACCTACCATCCGTGATAATCATGGCTATAAGGAATAAGGAGAACGAGGGTAATTGAAGATGTTCGTTCAGTGTTTCGAAGACCGCGGACAACAGGACATAAGGAGTCAGCAATTTAACGATCTGAAATATGGAATATACCAAGGTCACTATCAGTGAGAAATTTTCGTAAAGAATAGGCAGATATACAAGCAAGGCTCCCATCAAAAATGGGTCAAATATGGTGACAAGGCGGTAAACAGGAGCTAGGTAGAACGAGCTGGATTCCATCCACGTTAGCTTGCTGGCATTTTCGGACATCGTTTACTCACGAAATTGACGCAACACTTGAAACATTGAACGAATCAATTTGTGCAAGACTGACATTGATCATAGTTAGTGCTTACTTTCCAGTGCCAAAAAAGCCGACCTGATTTCATGTTAGTGTCTAGTACCACCCCTTCACCAACAAGAATCTCGCTCACTTGAACAAAGAACAGGAAAAATAAAGCGATACGAAGATCTTCGACTCGAGGGCGATATTCTTGCCTAATTAGAGAGTTCTTGAAATGATTGCCAATATCACTGGAAGAGTGCCGTAAAGCCACTTCCATCTGGATCCACAGAATTAACGTCACTGCGTAAGCCACATAGAATAACCCCTCTACACTGATAGAGAGGATCACAAATAGTGGACCGAGTGCGAGAAATATTGATAAGAGCCGAGTCCAATCGTTTGGATGGGAGAACTTGATTAGGCAAGGATATAATAATGACGCAACTGTAAACCCTAAGAAGTTGGTACTTTCGCAACCAATAGGCGTAGATTACCTAGTGTTGTCCATCCAGCAAGTTGATTGAGTACAGGAAGGCCCGTCTTTGCTTTCAAACTACGTATCGAGCTTTGCGTGATCACCATACTCAAGTTGATGAAAAATATCTGTCATGTGTAAGCACGCCTCTTCGAGGACTATAGGATAGCCTTACTTGGGTTGCAAGCTGCATACGTGGGAACCAGGGCTTTCCTTTTGGATCACTAAGTTCATACCTTGAAAGAATCCAGATACTAGTACTACCGAGGAGTATCATGACAGCGCCACCAGTCATACTGCGGATAAGTATTAAGACCAACTATGATTTTATCCGAAAAAAAAACTCGCATAAGCGATGTGCTTTCATCCTTGTCGACGCTCAGCATTGGAAAAACTGCAGTAGTTAAGCATGACAGAGCCCAGAATATTGACAAGTATCGGTTGCGCTTGTGAACCTCAGATGGCCATCCAAGGGTAGGCCAAACGATCCCTATGAGTATAAATCCAAGGCTCCAGATAGAGCGGTGCGTGTATCCGACCTATCTCGATGTGTCAGAGGCCTGGACGGTTTGTGTCACTATGTGCGTACCACCATGGCTAAAAGTGTCGCTACAGCAAAAGCCCCAGTACCTAGATAGGTGAGAAGCGCTCGGAATTTAGGTTCTCCGGATACAACAAACGAGTGAACAGTTGTCCATGACCTGGCGATAGCGGCGCTCCAGAAGTATGCAGGAAATGCAGCATAGATATAGAATGACCAGGGCGAATGCTGTATGTAGAAGAACACCCAGCAAGACAGTAAAGTTACTATAGCTGATAGGCGACCGAGCTTTTTCGAGTCGGTAACAGTTGGTTTCAGAAGAACGAGAGATGCACCATGCACCATCCAGCCCGTATAAGCTGCAATAACAATGATTTCGATAAGAAATCGATCATAACTAACGGTTCATGTGAACCAAAGCAGAAAATGATGGGCGCCGACTGACGTACGTTTCTAGATATCGTAGGCCCTTGAGAGTGGTCTGAATAAGTTGCATTGCATGAGTTGAGGCTTCAGTAAAATTTTCATGCTTGATAAGATACTCGATGTCACTCTGCTGTTGAGTGATCTTTCCTAGAGAATCATTCGATGATTCTAGAGGAGCATATGGCTTGTAGAACACAGTGTGAGCCCGCTTAAGCTCTAAAAGGTAATGAGTGCTTGAACAATTTTAAACAGTTGATAGATATATACCTGCTTTGAGCACAAAATGTTCCAGCAAAACCTGTTCAAGCAAATTGAATTAATCCGAGAATTGGCATCGCTTGGTAAATGTCTAATACCTTGGCATTTGTAAGTGCTGCATTGGCCCTTCCACGTGCTCCGTTTGAGTAATGCAAGAAGCCGGGCTTTCTTGTGTCGACATCTGGAAGTACTCCTACAGAGTTGACAGGCCAGTCTATACCGATTAAGGTTGCCATAATGCACGCAATATCAGCCTGCTCCACATCTTGCCTATAAAGGGCACTCAAATTCCAGTTTGTCGAGTATGCGTCGTGGGATGACGGGATACTGTCAGGTACCGGGCCACGCACACCTTTACCCCAGATGATGAGCGGCGTTCGAGTATTGTCAGGGTCTTCATGAAGCATTGAGAGGTTGAATCGAAGATGCGCTGAATAAACTCACGCCCGTCTCCATGGTTGCCGATGACAGACATTCCATGGTCTGCAGTAAACACAAAAGCAGTCTCCGAGTCTCCATAGTAATCGTTTACCAGCTCCTCGGTCTGTCGTACGATATCATCTACTACTTGGATATTACGCATATACTCCTGTATATAGTAAGGTAAATGAAGAAATACTGTTATGGAAACAAGAAAACTTAACAGCTGAATGTGGCCGGTACGAATGTCCCGTTGTGTCGAGACCAAGCAGATGGAGAAAAATGACGACCTGATCCTGTTTGAGTTCGGCAGAAAGATCGTGATCATAAGTCGCATTTTGGAACAGATCGCGGAGTCGATCTAATGACCAGATGTCCAATGCTGTAGCGTCTGATAAAATCGATAAGCATTCATGCATTTGAGATTACATGACCCAAAAAACCTTTGGTAAAGTCCTCCTCGTCTTCATGATAACTCCACGTCTTGACCTTGCCGGGTGTCGCGCCTTGAGCGAACATGGGCAGAATGTCAGGAGAGCCGAAAGAATAGGTGGTTGACGATTGGTTGAACACAGAGTCAAAGTCCACCTAGCTACGGTCAACAACTCTATTTTGTAGAAAGGGAGGATGAGGAGTGGAATTGCGGTAATGAATCTTACAGGGTTTGTCTTCCATCCCTAAATTGAGTTGTAAGGTACGGTCAGGTGCAAAACTATAAGACAACACCTACTTTGGTGACCGCGGACACATCCTCATACATCCCTGCTATCAAAGCGACATGTCCTGGCCGACTTTCGGTGGGAACGCGTGTGTGAGATATACCAAACGCCCCTCGTTCGCGTAGGATAGCACGTAGGTAGGGCGCAACAATTTTTGGCGAGTTTGGTACGAAACTTTGAAACGCATAGGGCTGAAAAAGTAAGTCAGCACGGAGACCGTCTCCGACTATTAGCACCAGTCTTTTCGCTTCCGGTTTATCCGGCGCTCTATGATGTCGCATGCCGTGTACTACAGGGCTTGTAAAGTATGCATCGAAGATTGTGCCAATTAGACAAAGATGAAACACCAAGCCAACCAAGAGAAGGCGAGATATAGAGAAAGAGTGCTCCATGCTCATGACGTTTCTTTAAGCCTCTTGACGATTCGAACGCGTATAATGCAGCACAGACTCGAAGAAAAGTTCCGAAAAGCTCAGTTGAGAACTTGAGGCCCGAGTTTTTGTGGGGGATAGAGTCGGCCGCTGGGCTTTTGGGGATCGGATTGGCTAGTCCACGTGCTTTGGGCGCCTTAGGGTAGAGAATTTCCAGAGTAGTCGGCCCTTGTATCGTTGCGACTTGCTGTTGCTACAAACTACTCACAAACCCGCAACTGCACCCAGCGATTTAGCACCCATACCTCCATGTTTCGCTTCATTCCGCGTCAATCAGCTCAGGTTCTCAGAGGATGTCTACTCCATGGACGTTTCCATGCACTGCCTAAACACGCAACGCTTACGGCCCCTTTGATCAAAACGAGACAACTTTCAAACGACCGCCCGCTGATGCCTCGAGATTCTCATATTCCACCTCCTCCGAAAGAAAAGCTTCCATCTGATTCACTTTTTGTTGGAAATATCCCCTTTGAAGCTGGGCGTCAAGATTTGGAGGAGATATTCCAAGATATTGCCGTTCCGGTCTATGCGGCTGAATGTGGGCCGTCGAATATTACATGAGAAATATTAGTAACCCTAACGCCGATATTCAGCGCGTCACCGTGATGGGCGGGCTCGTGGGTTTGGTTTAGTGCGCTTTGCAACAGTTGAAGACGCGCAGCGTGTCCTTGATGCTCACACTACAAGGCCATTCTCTCTCGGCGG
Organism: Waitea zeae; assembly: GCA_037855215.1. Taxonomy (NCBI): domain Eukaryota; kingdom Fungi; phylum Basidiomycota; class Agaricomycetes; order Corticiales; family Corticiaceae; genus Waitea; species Waitea zeae. The sequence goes on from JAZHGK010005213.1 coordinate 12,590, forward strand.
CAGAACTCTGAATTTGGACTGGACTGCACCTCGTGCTGTGGATCTCAGCAGGCGCCCACCCCCAAGTAAACGCGTCTTTTACCACGGTACCTTCCTGACCGAGAGTGAACTTCGTGTCGCTTTCGGAAGTCACGCAGAGGAAATCACCAGCTGGTTGACTTGTAAGCTACTAGTCCCTATCATAAGTTGCGGTATTGACCTGTTTTAGTGCCTAGCAAGCGTGGCTTTATAGACTTCACCTCTATTGAGACTGCACAAGCAGCCATCGCTGAGTTTGATGGTAAAATGCTTGGAGAAAGCCCGATTTACCTGCAGTTTGCCTGGCCACGGAATGAGGAGCAGCAGAGACGACAATATGAAAACCGGAATCGCGAAAATTTCGGCTCCCGTGAATATGGGCAGCAGAGACGACATGATGAAAACCGGAGTCGTGAAAACTTCGGCTCGCGTAATTACGGGCAGCAGAGACGGTCGCGGTGGGACAGAAACGCGAGTCGTGGAAATTTCGGCCAGCGTGATTGGGGTAATCACGAATAGTCCAGCCATCTAGCCAGTTGATCAAGGTTCAAGTCCCTCCGTACCTGTTTTTGTCGCTTTTCCAGACTTGGCATATCTCATATGGTCGACAAGCACCATCGGATTATTTTCTCCCATTATACCAATCATCATGCAAGTGAATGGTAACATGTACTTCAAATTAGCGACGACGAATCGTGTCATTTCTCTGTAGATGGTGGGTCATTCAGATGGTTTCCCATAGCGTATATGTACTCTAGTAATCATCGGGCAAAAGCCCCTTCCAAATCCCACGGCTAAAAAGCCCCGCGAGCCTCGAACTACAAATAACATATGGCAAAATGACCCACATTCACCGTGAAGCAGTTTTACTTGATAGGTGTTGCAATCTATCTTCGGCACAATCCCATCTAGAACTATGGCAAGTTAACGTTAATAGTATGTAACGGAACCGGAGGGAGGGGGGAGGACTATTAATATCATACTTCCAGTTAAAACTTCCTGATCATCGTCGATCTACTCACCATTTATTAACGGTTAGCTTCCAATATGAAACTCTGCTGAGTGCTTGCGAGTATCTGATGCTGATCTAGATACAGATCTTTGGAGTACTGCACAAATAAGTTTCACGCAGTTCATTTGCGGTCGGTACTTATCAGTGTCGTTTCAAGCCTGATAGGACCAGGCCGTCGGATGGCGTTTCCTGAAGAGTGGTTCAACGCCGAGGTTCTTGAAGAATGGTCATACCGTTATATTATGATCGATAGGGCATATTTGCCCTCGGAATGATGCGAAACTCATGCGGAACCAAATTTCTGTAATCGAGACTTGGAGAGATAAAGACAAGCAACCGTCAGAATATTTATGTTAATATTGTTAGCACAAAGCCAGAACCAGAAAGAAAGACATGCTAGCAACATATTTTATCAAATGCGTTATTATATAACGCACCGGTTATCGAAGCTGGCCATATGCCCTGGATTAATGAGGTACATTGAAATAAGTAGTAGCACTAAAACAGGAATATGGCCGGTTTCTCAAGTACTATTGGTTTCTACTAAGTCAGTCGCCATAGCTATCAAGTACTGGAGTGAATAGTTTGAGCTAGTCATCAGGAAACGTCCGGGGTACCTCATGGCACACTGGCGCC